>JAFBJZ010000365.1:0-115480 GCA_016785225.1 Psettodes erumei | reverse complement strand
TTGCTCTTGTGCAGAAGCGTGGATCCATGAACTTTTTGCTCCATATGCATTGTCAACTGACCAACAATGATATAAAAGTGTTATTTTATGATTCCAGGCACCCATGTCCCCCAAAACACAGTACTGTGCATTTAGTGCTTTTCTCGGCGAGAAAAGCAGGTTTTGGTCATATGCCTGTTTGCTCTTGTGCAGAAGTGGGGACCCATGAACTTTTTGCTCCATATGCATTGTCAACTGACCAAGAATGATATTAAAGTGTTATTTTATGATTCCAGGCACCGATGTCTATCAAAACACAGTACCGTCTATTAAGTGCTTTTCTCGGCGAGAAAAGTAGGTTTTGGTCATATGCCTGCTTTTTCTCTTGTGCAGAAAATCTCACCCATCAACTTTTTTCCTTTGCTGCATTGTCAACTGACCAAGAATGATATTAAAGTGTTATTTTATGATTCCAGGCACCTGAATGTCTTTGAAAACACAGTACCGTTATTAACTGCTTTTCTCGGATGAGATATAAAAACACAGTACCGTCCATTAAGTGCTTTTCTCGGCGAGAAAACGCTCACACTCACCGGCCTGTTTGAACTTGTGCAGAAGGGATGACCCATGGAATTTTTGCTTTATATCCATTATCAACTGACCAACAATGGTATAAAAGTGTTATTTTTATGATTCCAGGCACCCATGTCCCCAAAACACAGTACCGTGCATTTCGTGCTTTTCTCTGCGAGAAAAGCAGGTTTTGGTCATATGCCTGTTTGCTCTTGTGCAGAAGCGGGGACCCATGAACTTTTCGCTTCATATATATTGTCAACTGACCAAGAATGATATGAAAGTGTTATTTTATGATTCCAGGCACCGATGTCTATCAAAACACAGTACCGTCCATTAAGTGCTTTTCTCGGCGAGAAAAGCTCACACTCACCGCCTGTTTGAACTTGTGCAGAAGGGGTGACCCATGGAATTTTTGCTTTATATCCATTATCAACTGACCAACAATGATATAAAAGTGTTATTTTATGATTCCAGGCACCCATGTCCCCCAAAACACAGTACCGTTCATTAAGTGCTTTTCTCGGAGAGAAAAAAACACATGACCGTCAGGTTTTGGTCATATGCCTGTTTGCTCTTTTGTGTGCAGAAGCGTGGACCCATGAACTTTTTGCTCCATATGCATTGTCAACTGACCAAGAATGATATGAAAGTGTTATTTTATGATTCCAGGCACCGATGTCTATCAAAACACAGTACCGTCCATTAGGTGTTTTTCTAAAAACACATGACCGTCTGTTAAAGCTTTTCTCGTCACACTCACTGGCCTGTTTGCTCTTGTGCAGAAGGGGTGACCCATGGAATTTTTTTTCTTTATATCCATTACCAACTGACAAAGAATGATACTAGAGTGTTATTTCATGATTCCATGCAACCATCTCCCCCAAAACACAGTACCGTGCATTTAGTGATTTTCACAGAGAGAAAAGCAGGTTTTGGTCATATGCCTATTTGCTCTTGTTCAGAAGCGGGGACCCATGAACTTTTCGCTCCATATATATCGTCAACTGACCAAGAATGATATGAAAGTGTTATTTTATGATTCCAGGCACCGATGTCTATCAAAAAACAGTACCGTGCATTAGGTGCTTTTCTCGCGAGAAAAAGCAGGTCCATTTTTTTCTCAGCGAGTCATGTGCCTGTTTGTTCTTGTGCATAAGCGTGGATCCATGAACTTTTTGCTCCATATGCATTGTCAACTGAACAACAATGATATAAAAGTGTTATTTCATGATTCCAGGCACCCATGTCCCCCAAAACACAGTGCCGTTCATTAAGTGCTTTTCTCGGCGGGAAAACCAGGTTTTGGTCATATGCCTGTTTGCTCTTGTGCAGAAGCGTGGATCCATGAACTTTTTGCTCCATATGCATTGTCAACTGAACAACAATGATGTTAAAGTGTTATTTTATGATTCCAGGCACCAATGTCTATCAAAACACAGTACCGTGCATTAGGTGCGCTTCTCGGCGAGATATAAAAACACATGACCGTCCATTAAGTGCTTTTCTCGGCGAGAAAATCTCACAGTCACTGGCGTGTTTGCTCTTGTGCAGAAGCGGGGACCCATGAACTTTTTGCTCCATATATGTTGTCAACTGACCAACAATGATATAAAAGTGTTATTTTATGATTCCAGGCACCCATGTCTATCAAAACACAGTACCGTGCATTAAGTGCTTTTCTCGGCGAGATATAAAAACACATGACCGTCCCATTAAGTGCTTTTCTCTCGGCGAGAAAGCTGACACTCACCGCCTGTTTGAACTTGTGCAGAAGGGGTGACCCATGGATCTTTTGCTTTATATCCATTATCAACTGACCAAAGAATGATATAAAAGTGTTATTTTTATGATTCCAGGCACCCATGTCCCCCAAAACACAGTACCGTGCATTTCGTGCTTTTCTCGGCGAGAAAAGCAGGTTTTGGTCATATGCCTGTTTGCTCTTGTGCAGAAGCGGGGACCCATGAACTTTTTGCTCCATATGCATTGTCAACTGACCAAGAATGATATTGAAGTGTTATTTTATGATTCCAGGCACCGATGTCTTTCAAAACACAGTACCGTCCATTAAGTGCTTTTCTCAGCGAGAAAAGCTCACACTCGTTTGAACTTGTGCAGAAGGGGTGACCCATGGAATTTTTGTTTTATATCCATTATCAACTGACCAACAATGATATAAAAGTGTTATTTTTATGATTCCAGGCACCCATGTCCCCCAAAACACAGTACCGTGCATTTAGTGCTTTTCTCGGCGAGAAAATCTCACAGTCACTGGCCTGTTTGCTCTTGTCCAGAAGCAGGGACCCATGAACTTTTTGCTCCATATGCATTGCCAACTGACTAAGAATGACATGAAAGTGTTATTTTATGATTCCAGGCACCCATGTCCCCAAAAACACCGTACCGTGCATTTAGTGCTTTTCTCGGCGAGAAAAGCAGCTTGTCGTCATATGCCTGTTTGCTCTTGTGCAGAAGCGTGGATCCATGAAGTTTTTGCTCCATATGCATTGTCAACTGACCAACAATGATATAAAAAACATGATTCCAGGCACCCATGTCCCCCAAAACACAGTACCGTTCATTAAGTGCTTTTCTCGGCGAGAAAAGCAGGTTTTGGTCATTTGCCTGTTTGCTCTTGTGCAGAAGCGGGGACCCATCAACTTTTTGCTCCATATGTGTTGGAATAATTGTACATAAAAGTTATCTTACATTTGCTTATACTGTTTGGGAGTTATATCTGTGTGTGTGTTTCTGTGAGGAATGTTGTGCAGGCTGTTTTCTTGGAATCTTTACAGCCTCAATTGCAGGCTCAAGGATGAGGCACGGGGTCAAACAGCTTTTGGAGAAGAAGAACTGGAGACCGCCAACAAGAACAGGAGGGTCGTTCGGAGGAGTATGCGACTAACGACACTGATAAGGATACCAGACCTTAACAGATGAGGATAAACTGAAGAATGCGGCCTGTGTGACCCCCATCCTTTAGTGGCTGAAATTGTTTTGTAACTAGGGATTACCCTAAGAAAATAAAAGAGAGGAGACGGCGGAACGGATTCAGAGCGGTTTGGAGATTGTAACTGAACACGTCTCCGTCCGTTCTCCTCGCGAGTAAAATAACTCCAACTCTGTGTTTTCTCTTTGTTTGTGTTTTAATAATGTTTTAGGTTGTTTGAACCTGACATTAATTTGGTCCTTCGAGCCGGATTCCAATAGACCTGAGGATTCCAGTGGGCAGGAAAAACCGTGCACGGTGGACTCCATAGGGTGAGTTTCATGAGACCCTTTCAGGGACTGGGAGATCCTACCCGCCGGCTGGGATCCAACGGTTGACGGTAATCTGACAGGGAGAAGACACAAGTCGGTGAGTTACAGTTTCTTTAAAAAGGAAAGAATGACTGAGGGTCATAGTGCGTTTTGAGTAGGAAACCCTGAATATT
Organism: Psettodes erumei; assembly: GCA_016785225.1. Lineage (NCBI taxonomy): Eukaryota > Metazoa > Chordata > Actinopteri > Pleuronectiformes > Psettodidae > Psettodes > Psettodes erumei. The sequence goes on along the minus strand of JAFBJZ010000365.1, from coordinate 111,491 downwards.
CTAGACACTGGCAGGTAAAAAGAGGACAAGGAAGTCCTAAGGCGCAGTTAAATTCCGCATGGGACGGCGGAGTCCCCTGTGTTACAGTTAAATTCCGTAGGGCGGCGGAGCCCTCTGCAAGCCTAAGAAACTCAAAACGCAGCATAAAATAAATAAATTAATTAATTAAAAAAAAAAAAAAAAAAAGGCGTGACTGTGAGTGTGAGTGGAGGGGAAAATACCAGGTATTTAACCTCATACTAAAAGGCAGGAGTTAAACAGTGGACTTTTGTGGATGCAAAGGCAAGAAGTCTCCACTCGAAAGAGTTGAAGTGAGACTTACCACAAAAGGAGATTTGAATCACTGTCCTGCTTGGATTTCCCAGTGTTTAGAACACCCTAGGTGTTAATACACTGGACTAAAAAACATATAAAATGGGGAAAGGAAACAGTAAATGTCAATCTAGAGAAGCATTGCAATGCAAAGATTGGAAATATATTGAAAGGAAGGATCCACAAAAAATAAAAAACCTTGAAAAATGGGTGAAAAAGTACAACTATAATGGTAAATTAAGTACCCAGAAATTAACCGGATTACAGGAAGCAATTGCAAAAGCTAATAAAAATAATTTAAAGAAAATGCACAAAGATGGATATGAGGATGTTAAATATTGGCTAGAAATAGCACAAAAAAGAGAGGAGGGCGACAGGAAGGCTAAGGAAAAGGAATGTGTAGATAAATGTGCTGAGGCAGGGAGAAACAAACAGTTAATGTTTCACAGAAAGGAGGATGATGAGACAACCTCCAGCAGGCGACGTAGGCAGGAAATAGAAGAGGTTGAGGAAGAAGGCGCAGCAGCGGCAGCAGCAGCGTCTAGACAGGATGAACGAGAGGGATTGTATCCACCTTTATCTTCATTTTTACCACCAAACTATGAAGAGGTCACACCACGGAGACAGACTAGATCCGAAACAGGAGGATTCGGATCTTGGTCTAAAACTTTAGGCAAATTATTTAGTCCTGCGCCACCATCAGCCCCTCCTTTAATAAGCATAAAGCAGGCAGATACGTACCCTATGATCGAGGTGGCAAATCCAAACGTGGACGGAGATGAGCAGCCTAGAACTATTCTGGTTTATAGTACCTGGACTATGGAGGATGTAAAAAAGACAGTAGAAGGTGTGACATCCCACAGGGAAGACATTAGTCAGTTCGTGGCAGATATGGAAAGTCTAAGAAAGTCATATCATTTAAATGGGCAAGAGGTGCAACAGGTGTGGATGCAGGCTTTAGGCCCTGACTGGCATTATGTGAGAGGAAATTGGGACCCCCTACAGAATAATGCGATCCTAGAGCATAATTCTGAGGAACTAAATACTCGAGTGCGTGCTATGGGAGAACGAGCGACAGCAAAATTTAGAAAAAGGGAAATAGGGAGAGTAAAGCAAAAGGAGGATGAGAGTTTTGAAGCATACAGAATTAGAATGGAAAAAGCGTTCAAAACTCATAGTGGAATCACCGATGATGGAAATCAGACTGGCGTGTATCGTCAGCAGTTAAAAAATGCCCTACATGCTGGCTCTAGAGACGGACTACGTCACTGGGTAGAGAAGCATTATGTGGAACTTGCAAATGGAACGCTGGATGAGTATATAAGTCATGCCATCCATGCTGAAAAGGTGATGAAAGAAAAGAAAATAAGTAAAACAAAACCTACTAATACCTTTTTTAATGAAGAAAGTGAGCTGTACTATCAAGGAAGCAAAAACAGAGGAAATTTCAGAGGCAGGGGTCAGAGGGGCAGAGGATTCCGAGGGAGAGGATTAGGCAAACATTTTTACCGTCCTGGAACAAGAGGATGTTGGTCATGTGGCAAGGAGGGACACATTGCCAGAGATTGCCCTGATCAAAAACATGTTTCAGCATGACTAGTACAGGACAATGCAAACGCAAACTCAAAATTTGTTATTAAAATAGTTGATGAGTCAGCAGAAGCTGAGCTAGGGGAAATCTTAAATCTCCAAGAAATAATGTCTGTGGACATCCCAAGACCAGAAGTAACCCTATTAGTAAATGGGAAAACAATAACCTTCCTATGTGATACAGGGGCATGTAGGACTACATGCAAAGAAGCAATTCCTGGTGGAAAACCAGGACCAAATACAGTAGTCGTTAGGTCCGCAGATGGCAAACTCAAAGAAGTAATCGAATCAGAACCTGTCTGGATCAGAGACCCTGAAGGGTGCTCAGGCCAACTTGCAATTTTAATGCTCCCGGAATGTCCAGTTAACCTCCTGGGAAAAGATGGGTTACTACTGCTAGGATTAGCATTAGTTCCTACTCTTGATGGGTATATTGCTGTAAAGAGGAGGTCTGAGTTAGAAAGAGGGGAAATATTTGTACTACAGGGACTAGGAAACCCATGCTTTTATTACACTCTTGATGTCCCCAATAAACCCCCACATAGCACTGGGGCAGAGCTTATAAATGAAGGAAGACAGGCTATTTCAGCTTTGCAAGATGTAATGTCACCTGATGACTTGCACATTACGATGTGGTATAAATACACACTGGGCCCAGACAAAGACTATGAGAGAAAAGTGAAACAGCTAACCCCAACCAGGGTTACAGTTAACTATATGTACTCCGATGCAAAAAACACCGCCGTAGTCGGAGTTACTTTGAGTCCTGAAATCCACAAACTCTTCAGAATGTGGACTCCTCCTCACATATCTCTGTATAAAGCTGATGCACAGGAGGGTATTAAACCAGTCGTGGAAGACTTGATAAAAGCTGGAGTAATCATTAAGTGTGAAGACTCACCTTGCAACACTCCCATTTTCCCAGTAAAGAAACAAGCACCATCCATAGGATGGTGAATGGTCCAAGACCTACAAGCAGTTAACAATACAGTAATTCAAAGAGCACCATGTGTTCCTGACCCGTATACTCTGTTAAATTCGTTGCGGCCAGATGTTAAAGTTTTCACTGTTGTTGACATAAGTAATGCATTTTTCTCTGTTCCAATAGACAAGAAAAGTCAGTTTTGGTTTGCATTTACCTTTAATGGGCAACAATACACCTATACTAGGTTACCACAAGGTCATTGTGAGAGTCCCACAATATATTCCCAAGTGATGAGTGCTAGTATGTCAAAATTCCAACCTCCAGGGGGCAGTCAGATACTGCTCTATGTAGATGACATACTTTTGGCCTCCCCCGATGAAGTGACCTGTAGATTAGATACCATAGCTCTCCTCAAGTATTTGGCAGAGGAAGGTCATAAGGTTAGCAAAAACAAGTTACAAGTATGTAAAACACAAGTAAAATACCTGGGTTATAATCTTAGTGCAGGGGGAAGAACCATTGTTGAGGATAGGAAATCAGCAATTCTACAAGCACCAAAGCCTGTGACAAAAAAGCAAATGATGTCATTTCTTGGGTTGACTAATTATTGCAGGAGTTGGGTTCCAAATTATGCAGAAATAGCAGCTCAGTTCAATAAACGTATGTATGACGAGAACATTAATATGTCAACTTCATTAAAATGGACTGAGGAAGCAGAGGATGCATTTTGCGAGTTAAAACAGGGCTTAGTCTCCAGCACAGCATTGGCATTACCAGATTATAAGAAACCTTTCATACAAATGGTAGATTGCAAAGGCCATTTTATGACTTCTGTACTGGTACAACAACATGGAGAAAAGATGAAACCAATTGCCTATTTCTCATCCAAATTGGATAGTGTGGCATGTGCATTGCCTCACTGTGTTCGAGCAGTAATTGCAGCATCTATGGCAGTTGAAGTTAGTGCAGTGATTGTACTGTTCCATCCACTAACACTTAAAGTTCCGCATGCAGTTTCTGCACTCCTCCTACAGACGAACATGACATTTTTGTCACCAGCCAGACATCTATCTTGTATGTCAACATTATTATCACAACCTCACCTAACCATTGAGAGATGTACGACCTTGAACCCAGCCACATTATTGCCACTACCAGATGATGGCATAAAGCATGACTGTCAGGAGTTAGCTGAAAAAATGGCTAAATGCAGGAATGATCTAAAAGACCAACCTTTAGGAAAAGGGGAAGTTCTTTATGTTGATGGATCATCAAAAAAGAATGAACAAGGGAAAACTTTAACGGGTTACGCTGTTGTAACACAGGATAAAGTATTGAAAGCAGGACAGTTACCTTCAAACTACTCAGCGCAAGCAGCAGAATTAGTAGCACTAATAGAAGCATGTAAACTAATGGAAAAAAAGTAGCAACAATATATACAGATAGCCAATATGCTTATGCTACCATGCACACATTTGCGCAATACTGGCAAAACAGAGGAATGGTGACCTCAACAGGGAAACCCGTAACACATGCTCAGTTATTGACTGAGCTGCTAAAAGTAGTAAAACTCCCTGAAAAACTAGCAATATGCAATTGTGCTGCACACACCGGAAATAAAGACGAGGTCTCGCTAGGAAATGCATTTGCTGATAAAACAGCCAAAGAGGCAGCAGAAGGTGGAATTCAAGTGTTGACCTTAGAGCAAAATGAACTCTTAACTACAGATGTGTTAAAAGATATGCAAATCCAAAGCCTACAAATAGAAAAAGATCAGTGGGAAAAGAATGGAGCCCTACTGAAAGATGGCATCTCTGTATGACCAGGGAACAAGCCTATCCTACCAAAAAATTTATATAAATGGGCAGCAATATTGAGCCATGGTTCTACACATGTCTCAACAGGAGGGATGGTAGGACAGATACATCAATATTATACTACATATGGATTTAACTTATACTCAAAAATTTTTGCAGAGCATGTCTGATATGTGCGAAACATAACTCACAGGGGAATATGAGACCAAAAAGGGGTAAGTTTCCGACACCCCAATATCCGTTTCAAATAATCCATATGGACTTTATTGAACTTAATCAAAGTGAAGGGAAAAAGTTTTGTTTAGTCATAATAGATGCATTTTCTAAATGGATAGAGCTGTTTCCAACGAAACACCCAGATGCCTTAACAGTGGCAAAGGCGTTATGTAAAGATATCATTCCGCGATATGGCATTCCAGAAAGAATTTATAGTGATAGTGGAACACACTTCGTAAACCAAATAGTGAAAAGGATAGGAGCAATGTTCCACATAGACTTAAAAAACCATTGTGCCTATCACCCACAAAGCGCAGGCTTAGTAGAGAGAATGAACGGAACAATAAAAAATAAATTGAAAAAGTGCATTGAGGAAACTGGCAGACCATGGACAGGCTGCTTGGATTTAGTAAAACTATATATAAATATTACCAGTACTACTGGTCTGACCCCATATGAAACCCTGTTTGGACGACCCTACAGATTGCCTCAGTTTAGGAATCAATGGGAAATTGATGATGAAACAAATCTGGCAGACTATATGAGAAAAATACTGGAGAGACAGAGGAAAGATGGCACTGATGACGTTCCTTCTGTCTCCCAGCAGGATACTCCATTAGTGGAACCCGGAGACTGGGTTCTAATAAGGAGCATCAAGAAGAAACACTGGTACTCCCCTAAATGGGAAGGACCTTACCAGGTATTATTGACGACACCTACTGCGGTTAAAATAGCAGAGAGAGGTACCTGGATACATTTGACACACTGTAAAAGAGTCATCTCAGCTGAAGGTTCCAATAGGGGCGGTGAGCAAAAGTCTGATAATAAGGTGGTGCCGGACGTGTAGAGACTGGTAAAACCTGAAAGTCAGTGAAGATTTCCAAGACACCTAACCAAGTAGAGGAAACTCTTTAGTCGACATGACTCCGAAATGGTTAGCGCAGTCCATCTGCTGCTGGTTCTTAGTTATATTTAGCATTTTAATATTCTTACTAGTATGGTACCTCTGGGAGCCTCCTGAGCAGGGTATAGTTAGAAATAATAGCCGCTTTAACAAAAGGACTGTCCAGACCACAAGTGACATAGATCACTGTGGACAACAGTCAGGAGACCATACGATTTTAACTGTATGTGTTGCACCTGGAACTGCGGCCATGGTCAGCGTTCCTTATTCATCTCTATCTTATAAAGGTCGCACGGTTGTGGCTGCAGGATGGGCAGGGCTCCCTATGTATATAACTAGAGGCTATGGCAGGGCGTGGACAAGTTTAGTGTGTGATCCAAAAAGTCAGAATTGGTCGTCCTATTCGAAGGATGAAGCAAAGCATTTAAGAGAAGTGATACGGTGCACTTGGGGACGGAATGATCTTTACTTGAATATCAATACCACCATCAGGAATGTAACGGCGACAGGGAGATGTGTTTTAGTAGTCCTATGGGGATGGTCTAAAGGGACGGATCCAAAATTAGGACAATTTAGAATATGCCCAAACACTAACTCTAATCTAACAGCACCTGCAATGATCTCTGTGGCAGGTCGCAGAAAAGGAGTGACAGTCACCTTGGGTAAAAAAGGAATAGATGACTGGTTTCACGTCACAACAGGGATATCTGGAAATAACAATAATTGGTTACTGATGATAGAACAAGCGGCGAATGTATCGAAAACAGTGTGATTTGTATGGGTCCGAGACCCATACTCCAGATAGTACCAGCAGTTATCTCTGAAGAGTGCATCTTAGATGTGATGAATAATACTAATCCAAGTGCCACATGCCAGTCCTGGGATGAGGTTTTCCCAAACACTGGACCTGAAAAGAAAAAAACAATATTTTCAAAAACTGTGGCACCAGGTAATTTTTCTTGCATCAACAGAATTGGTAAAGGAATACCATTAGGAAATTTGTCAAGCTCATGGTGCACAACAGCACTAACAGTATCCACTCTTTTCACCCCAGTGTCTCGTAGTGACATCTGGTGGTGGTGTGGAGATGATAGAGTCTTCAACTGTTTGCCTGTAAATACAACAGGATACTGTGCTTTAGTGTCTATGCTCCTCCCAGTGTCTGTTTACCAAACGTCCACCACTCAGTTGATTGATACCTTGTCAAGCGTAATGCCTGAGCGATGGCAGAGACACAAACGTTCTGCAACCTGGTTATCTGATAATGACCCAACTTATATAGACGCGATAGGAGTTCCACGTGGAGTGCCTAATGAATACAAATTGGTTAATCAGATTGCAGCAGGGTTCGAATCGTCTATCTGTTGGTGGTGTACGATTAACAAGAACGTAGACAGAATCAATTACATCCACTACAATGTTCAGAAACTTGGAAATTGGACTCAAAGTGGTTTTGAGGCCGTTCATGGACAACTGTCGGCAACTTCACTTATGGCTTTTCAAAACAGAATAGCTCTAGATATGCTGCTCGCTGAAAGGGGAGGTGTTTGTGCAATGTTTGGTGAACAATGTTGTTCATTCATACCAAATAACACTGCTGCTGATGGCAGCCTGACCAAGGCAATTGAAGGTCTACGCACTCTCAACAGCAGAATGAAAGAGCATTCTGGGGTTGATACCATGATGTGGGATTCATGGATGAATGTTTTTGGAAAATACCGACTATTGGTGTCCTCAGTGTTGACGTCGTAGCTGTATTTGCGGCAGTACTGATATTGTGTGGTTGTTGTTGTATTCCATGTTTGTGTGCTCTGCTTAACCGTCTTATCACCACAGCTATATCGCCCATGGAACAACACATGGCGCAGATGTATCCGCTGCTAAAAGGAAGTTATGACTCCGAGGACGACTCTGTGTATGTTCCTGATCTCTTTCCCGATTCAGGAGACTATGAGTAAAAACCAGTGTTTGCATGCCAAAATTTGCCTCTGAGTGAAAATATATTTGTTCTTATAAAAATGAACTTACAGCTGAAAATCTAAGTGAAGTGGCTGAAAATGAGTGATATGAGAATTTAAGCAAATATATGATAAACAGGAGGGAAATGTTGGAATAATTGTACATAAAAGTTATCTTACATTTGCTTATACTGTTTGGGAGTTATATCTGTGTGTGTGTGTTTCTGTGAGGAATGTTGTGCAGGCTGTTTTCTTGGAATCTTTACAGCCTCAATTGCAGGCTCAAGGATGAGGCACGGGGTCAAACAACTTTTGGAGAAGAAGAACTGGAGACTCCCAACAAGAACAGGAGGGTCGTTTGGAGGAGTATGCGACGAACAACACTGATAAGAATACCAGACCTTAACAGATGAGGATAAACTGAAGAATGCAGCCTGTGTGACCCCCATCCTTTAGTGGCTGAAATTGTTTTGCAAAAAGGGATTACCCTAAGAAAATAAAAGAGAGGAGACGGCGGAACGGATTCAGAGCGGTTTGGAGATTGTAACTGAACACGTCTCCGTCCGTTCTCCTCGCGAGTAAAAGAACTCTAACTCTGTGTTTTCTCTTTGTGTGTGTTTTAATAATGCTTTAGGTTGTTTGAACCTGACAATATGCATTGTCAACTGACCAAGAATGATATGAAAGTGTTATTTTATGATTCCAGGCACCGATGTCTATCAAAACACAGTACCGTGCATTAGGTGCTTTTCTCGGCGAGATATGAAAACACATGACCGTCCATTAAGTGCTTTTCTCGGCAAGAAAATCTCACAGTCACTGGCCTGTTTTCTCTTGTCCAGAAGCGGGGACCCATGAACTTTTCGCTCCATATGCATTGTCAACTGACCAAGAATGATATTAAAGTGTTATTTTATGATTCCAGGGACCGATGTTTATCAAAACACAGTGCCGTCCATTAAGTGCTTTTCTCGGCGAGAAAAGCTCACACTCACCGGCCTGTTTGAACTTGTGCAGAAAGGGTGACCCATGGAATTTTTGCTTTATATCCATTATCAAGTGACCAACAATGATATAAAAGTGTTATTTTTATGATTCCAGGCACCCATGTCCCCCAAAACACAGTATTGTGCATTTAGTGCTTTTCTCAGCGAGAAAAGCAGGTTTTGGTCATATGCCTGTTTGCTCTTGTGCAGAAGCGTGGATCCATGAACTTTTTGCTTCATATACATTGTCAACTGACCAACAATAATATAAAAGTGTTTTTTCATGATTCCATGCACCCATGTCCCCCAAAACACAGTACCGTTCATTAAGTGCTTTTCTTGGCGAGAAAAGCAGGTTTTGGTTATATGCTTGTTTGCTCTTTTGCAGAAACGGGGACCCATCAACTTTTTGCTCCATATGCATTGTCAACTCACCAAGGATGATATTAAAGTGTTATTTTATGATTCCAGGCACCGATGTCTATCAAAACACAGTACCGTGCATTAAGTGCTTTTCTCTGCGAGATATAAAAACACATGACCGTCGATTAAGTGCTTTTCTCTGCGAGAAAAGCTCACACTCACCGGCCTGTTTGAACTTGTACAGAAGGGGTGACCCATGGAATTTTTTGGTTTATATCCATTATCAACTGACAAAGAATGATACGAAATAGTTTTTTCATGATTCCATGCACCAATGTCCCCCCAAACACAGTGCCGTGCATTTCGTGGTTTTCTCGGTGAGAAAAGCAACTTTTGGTCATATGCCTGTTTGCTCTTGTGCAGAAGCGTGGATCCATGAACTTTTTGCTCCATATATATTGTCAACTGACCAACAATGATATGAAAGTGTTATTTTATGAATTCAGGCACCGATGTCTATCAAAACACAGTACCGTCCATTAAGTGCTTTTCTCGGCAAGAAAAGCTCACACTCACCGGCCTGTTTGAACTTGTGCAGAAGGGGTGACCCATGGAATTTTTGCTTTATATCCATTATCAACTGACCAACAATTATATAAAAGTGTTATTTTTATGATTCCAGGCACCCATGTCCCCCAAAACACAGTACCGTGCATTAAGTGCTTTTCTCGGCAAGATATAAAAACACATGACCGTCCATTAAGTGCTTTTCTCGGCGAGAAAAGCTCACACTCACCGGCCTGTTTGAACTTGTACAGAAGGGGTGACCCATGGAAGTATTGCTTTATATCCATTATCAACTGACCAAGAATTATATAAAAGTGTTATTTTTATGATTCCAGGCACCCATGTCCCCCAAAACACAGTACCGTGCATTTAGTGCTTTTCTCAGCGAGAAAAGCAGCCTTTGGTCATATGCCTGTTTGCTCTTGTGCAGAAGCGTGGATCCATGAACTTTTTGCACCATATTAATTGTCAACTGACCAACAATGATATAAAAGTGTTATTTCATGATTCCAGGCACCCATGTCACCCCAAACACAGTACCGTTTATTAAGTGCTTTTCTCAGCGAGAAAAGCAGGTTTTGGTCATATGCCTGTTTGCTCTTGTGCAGAAGCATGGATCCATGAACTTTTTGCTCCATATGCATTGTCAACTGACCAACAATGATATTAAACTCTTATTTCATGATTCCAGGCACCCATGTCCCCCAAAACACAGTACCGTTCATTAAGTGCTTTTGTCGGCAAGAAGAGCTCACACTCACCGGCCTGTTTGAACTTGTGCAGAAGGGGTGACCCATGGAATTTTTGCTTTATATCCATTATCAACTGACCAACATTGATATATAAGTGTTATTTTTATGATTCCAGGCACCCATGTCCCCCAAAACACAGTACCGTGCATTAGGTGCTTTTCTCGGTGAGATATAAAAACAAATGACCGTCCATTAAGTGCTTTTCTCGGTGAGAAAATTCACAGTCACTGGCCTGTTTGCTCTTTTCCAAAAGCGGGGACCCATAAACTTTTTGCTCCATATGCATTGTCAACTGACCATGAACGATATTAAAGTGTGATTTTATGATTCTAGGCACCGATGTCTATCAAAACACAGTGCCGTGCATTAAGTGCTTTTCTCGGCGAGAAAAGCTCACACTCACTGGCCTGTTTGCTCTTGTGCAGAAGGGGTGACCCATGGAATTTTTTGCTTTATATCCATGATCAACTGACAAAGAATGATACTAAAGTGTTATTTCATTATTCCATGCAACCATTTCCCCCAAAACACAGTACCGTGCATTTAGTGCTTTTCTCGGGGAGAAAAGCAGGTTTTGGTCATATGCCTGTTTGCACTTGTGCAGAAGCGGGCACCCATGAACTTTTCACTCCATATATATTGTCAACTGACCAAAAATTATATGAAAGTGTTATTTTATGATTCCAGGCACCGATGTCTATCAAGACACAGTAACATCCATTAAGTGCTTTTCTCAGCGTGAAAAGCTGACACTCACCGGCCTGTTTGAACTTGTGCAGAAGGGGTGACCCATGGAATTGTTGCTTTTTATCCATTATCAACTGACCAACAATGATATAAAAGTGTTATTTTTATGATTCCAGGCACCCATGTCCCCCAAAACACAGTACCGTGCATTTCGTGCTTTTCTCTGCGTGAAAAGCAGGTTTTGGTCATATGCCTGTTTGCTCTTGTGCAGAAGCGGGAACCCATGAACTTTTCGCTCCATGTACATTGTCAACTGACCAAGAATGATATTAAAGTGTTATTTTATGATCCCAGGCACCCATGTCCCCCAAAACACAGTACCGTGCATTTAGTGCTTTTCTCAGCGAGAAAAGCAGCTTTTGGTCATATACCTGTTTGCTCTTGTGCAGAAGCGTGGATCCATGACCTTTTTGCGCCATATGCATTGTCAACTGACCCACAATTATATAAAAGTGTTATTTCATGATTCCAGGCACCCATGTCCCCCAAAACACAGTACCGTTCATTAAGTGCTTTTCTCGGCGAGAAAAGCAGGTTTTGGTCAAATGCCTGTTTGCTCTTGTGCAGAAGCGTGGATCCATGAACTTTTTGCTCCATATGCATTGTCAACTGACCAACAATAATATAAAAGTGTTATTTCATGATTCCAGGCACCCATGTCACCCAAAACACAGTACCGTTCATTAAGTGCTTTTCTCGGTGAGAAAAGCAGGTTTTGGTCATATGCCTGTTTGCTCTTGTGCAGAAGTGGGGACCCATCAACTTTTTGCTCCATATGCATTTTCAGCTGACCAAGAATGATATTAAAGTGTTATTTTATGATTCCAGGCACCGATGTCTATCAAAACACAGTACCGTGCATTACGTGCTTTTCTCTGTGAGATATAAAAACACATGACCGTCCATTAAGTGCTTTTCTCGGTGAGAAAAGCTCACACTCACTGGCCTGTTTGAACTTGTGCAGAAGGGGTGACCCATGGAATTTTTGCTTTATATCCATTATCAATTGACCAACAATGATATAAAAATGTTATTTTTATGATTCCAGGCACCCATGTACCCCATAACACAGTACCGTGCATTTCGTGTTTTTCTCGTCGAGAAAAGCAGGTTTTGGTCATATGCCTGTTTGCTCTTGTGCAGAAGCGGGGACCCATGAGCTTTTTGCTCCATATGCATTGTCAACTGACCAAGAATGATATTAAAGTGTTATTTTATGATTCCTGGCACCCGTGTCCCCCAAAACACAGTACCGTGCATTAAGTGCTTTTTTCGGCGAGATATAAAAACACATGACCGTCCATTAAGTGCTTTTCTCGGCGAGAAAAGCTCACAGTCACTGGCCTGTTTGCTCTTGTGCAGAAGCGGGGACCCATGACCTTTTTGCTCCATACGCATTGTCAACTGACCAAGATTGATATTAAAGTGTTATTTTATGATTCCAGGCACCGATGTCTATAAAAACACATGAACGTCCATTAAGTGCTTTTCTCGGCGAGAAAAGCTCACAGTCACTGGCCTGTTTGAACTTGTGCAGAAGGGGTGACCCATGGAATTTTTTGGTTTATATCCATTATCAACTAACAAAGAATGATATAAAAGTGTTATTTTTATGATTCCAGGCACCCATGTACCCAAAACACAGTACCGTGCATTTCGTGCTTTTCCCTGCGAGAAAAGCTGGTTTTGGTCATATTCCTGTTTACTCAAGTGCAGAAGGATCGACCCATGAACTTTTTGCTCCATATGCATTGTCAACTGACCAAGAATTATATTAACGTGTTATTTTATGATTCCAGGCACCCATTTCCCCCAAAACACAGTACCGTGCATTAAGTGCTTTTCTCGGCGAGATATAAAAATACATGACCTTCCATTAAGTGCTTTTCTCTGCGAGAAAAGCTCACAGTCACTGGCCTGTTTGCACTTGTGCAGAAGCGGTGACCCATGGAATTTTTTCCTTTATATCCATTATCAACTCACAAAGAATGATACTAAAGTGTTATTTCATGATTCCATGCACCCATGTCCACCAAATCACAGTACTGTCCCTTGTGAGCTTTTCTTGGCGAGAAAAGCAGGTTTTGGTCATATGCCTGTTTGCTCTTGTGCAGAAGCTGGGACCCATGAACTTTTTGCTCCATATGCATTGTTAACTGACCAAGAATGATATTAAAGTGTTATTTTATGGTTCCAGGCACCGATGTCTATCAAAACACAGTACCGTGCATTTAGTGCTTTTCTCAGCGAGAAAAGCTCACAAGGGACAGTACTGTGTTTCGGTGGACATGGGTGCATGGAATCATGAAATAACACTTTAGTATCATTCTTTGGCAGTTGATAATGGATATAAAGCAGAACATTCCATGGGTCCCCGCTTCTGCACAAGTTCCAACAGGCCAGTGAGTGTGAGCTTTTCTCGCCGAGAAAAGCACTTAATGGACGGTACTGTGTTTTGATAGACATCGGTGCCTGAATTCATAAAATAACACTTTAATATCATTCTTGGTCAGTTGACAATATATATGGAGAAAAAAGTTCATGGGTCCCCACTTCTGCACAAGAGCAAACAGGCATATGACCAAAACCTGCTTGTCTCGCCGAGAAAAGCAATAAATGCATGGTACTGTGTTTTGGGGGACATCGGTGCCTGGAATCATAAAATAAGAGTTTAATATCATTGTTGGTCAGTTGACAATGCATATGGAGTAAAAAGTACACGGGTCCCCGCTTCTGCACAAGAGCCAACAGGCATATGACCAAAACCTGCTTTTCTCGCCGAGAAAAGCACTAAATGCACGGTACTGTGTTTTGGGGGAGATGGTTGCATGGAATCATGAAATAACACTTTAGTATCACTCTTTGTCAGTTGATAATGGATATAAAGCAAAAAATTCCATGGGTCACCCCTTCTGCACAAGTTCAAACAGGCCAGTGACTGTGAGCTTTTCTCGCAGAGAATAGCACTTAATGGACGGTACTGTGTTTTGATATATCACAAAAACAGATTGGGTGTCTGCTAATTTAATCTAAGTGTAACATGTTGCTTCTACCATATATAGTCATGTTTTGTGGTTGAACATAATTAAGTAATGTTATTTTAGCATGATGTGCAATAACTTAACATTTCCTAAATTTAGTTATGCTGACAGAACTTAATGGTTTTTGGGTAAGATATCAAATGGCATGTACAACTCCAGAACAGAAGGTGGCAGTAGTGTGCGAGGCAGGGAGTCCATTTACAAACTTTACTTCCGGAAGTTGCAGAAGAATGCAGTGCAACACACGAAAGAGACGGGAAGGCGGGTTAAGGAAGGCGGTAAGTTAAATCTTTTACCATCCATCGACTTAAACCGCTGCACAGAAATGTCACATAACTTCACCACTCAACTTTACCGCTCTATGATTTTGAACAATTAATTTCGATAGCTGTTTTTCACTAGTCATTTGTCCCTTGAAGAAAAAAAAATCCACTGTTTATTCTGTATAATATTTATGTTTTTATTTACTTTTTTCAGGACTCTGATGTTGACAATGGCCAAGCTCAAATGGAGACTGTCTTCGGTGTATTTGTGATTCGCAGAGAAGGTGCAGAGCGTGACGATGGTCCAGAGGACGTGGGCATCATTTTGGAGGGGGTAGAAGTCCTCAATGAGCTGGGTAATGTACCAGTAGCAGTTGCAATGCTGTTTGCTTTAGTTTATGCACTCAATCTCAGCTACCCCCCAGAGTGGAAATACACTTTCAAAGCTCTGCAGAAACTCATTATGGGGCTTGATGGACAGAGGTTGTCTAAGAAACTGCAGGTGCTGAAAACCCTACTTGCTCGTTAATATTTTGTAGGGTAACTGTTAGGGGTCTTCAACAATGAAAGTATCCCAGAGTCATGTTGGGGAGGGAGGGAGCCGTTCAATCAATATTAGTGTTTTAAAATGACAATCTATTTTTATGTTCCAATGCTCCCAATTGTTGCAGAAATGTGGAGAAGCCTTTTGTTCCTTGTTAATCTATTTCTGTGTTAACAATGCTTCAAATTGTTGCCTTGTTTAAATTTCAAGGACATGTATAAGTATTTCAGACTATTTTTCCATACAAAAGCAAAGATGACAATTGGTAAATCTGTTTAATCTGATTTTGAATTTAAAATGAGACTGAATTTTTAGCATTGCATATTAATGCAGTGAAATTGTGTATCTGATTTTTTTTTTACTGTTTTTCACCTTTATTTTCAATACTTTCATATTCAAAATCAAAATTTCATGTTTAGAAAAATTTAATTTGTCAAAATACAAAGTTTAGAATTCCGTTGATAAATTTTCAAGCTGCCAAATTCAACCAGCAAAATTCAGAATCAAAATATGCCATCTGAAATTCATGAAAACAGCTGAGATTCTAGATCAAGTCAAACCAATATTCAGCCTGTTCATTAGGTCTTTATGGAAAACAAATTGTGTCAGCATTGCTGGAGATGATAGCTGGACAGATGAGTTACCAGCTGTTCACTTCAAAGAAAACAGTTTTATGTGGAGCCTTAATGAATAGGCTGGATGTTGGTTTGACTTGATCTAGAATCCATTGCTTTTCCCTGGGATCTCAGCAGTTTCAAATTGAATTTCAGACTGCATATTTCTACGCTGAATGTTGCCGGTTGAATTTGGCTGCTTGAAAATGTATCAGTTGAATTTTAAACTATAGTTTAACATTGAATTTTTAAGCAAAATAAATGTATCTTATTAGAATTTTTTAAAACATGAAATTTTGACTCTGAATATGAAAATAGTGAAAAATTGTTACTGAAAATTTGAAGCAGTAAATTCAGGGTAAAAAGCAATTAAGATACACAATTTCAATGCATTAATATTCAATGGTAACAATTCTACTTCATTTTTAATTCAAAATCGGATGAAACAGATTGACTCCATAAATAGAGGGCTCTGTAGTATACAGATACATTTTGAGAATTTTATTATTCATGTATTTTTATTTCAAATTCATGGATGCACAATAATAATATGTTCTAAATTCAAATCTACATATGATCCAACATTCATGAGTCTTATGTGCCAACATCTAAATATGGGAGCCTACACTTAAAAACCTCAGGCACACAGGCACCAGAGACATAGTCACTGCCTTCCTGCATTTCTTGTCATATGAATATAATAAAAGTTCAATACTTGACCCCAGAAACATTATTATTCATATTATACATAATATTATACATAATATTTTCAAAAAATATTGGCACTAATTTTTGATACTATTATGAGTATTTGTCCCATGCATTGGTACACAATTTTTTTGTAATATCTATATAGTCATTCTGAGCATATGGTATATTTTTATTAACTCTTAATTGATATGAACCCTAGAAATAATAATAAATAATAACTTTTTAATTACATTAAATATAGCACCAAGATTAATTTTCCGTTATTCATAACTGACAGAAAAAATTACACAACATGATTTGTCTAAGTATAAAGTGTATAGCCAACCTCTCATTTATCCCAAAAATTATCAAAGCGTATTACAAATCAATTGTGCAATTATTTGTAAAGCTTCTGAAATGCATCAATGAGTGATGTTGCCTGGAGTCTTTGAGTGTTTCAGGTCTTTCAAACAACATAAACTGTCATCCAGGCAACCCAGCTGGGGGTGATCAAGCCCCAGCTTGTGTCCAGGTAGCGCGACCCCACCCACGGATCTCCCCTCCTGATCCACAGCCACCTTGAAGCAATTTCCACTGCTTCAGTGGCCTCCCTGATGGCCCTGTGCCTCCTGGCTCCGGTGACACCCAGCATGTTATAGGCCTTGCACAGGGACTGGCCTTCGAAACCTCTGCGTCCCACCTCAATGGGCTGGCATCTGGCTCTCCACCCATTGCGCTGTAAAGATTTTCTGCCAGGATTTACACAAGTAATTGATAGCACAGAAACAGCACTGGTTAAAGTTACCAGTGAGCTTCTAGCCACAGATAATGGACTTGTCTCTATATTCATCGCTTTGTCCTGCTAGATTGTAGTGCTGCTAAAGGCCTCGAAGAGCCCTAATTTTTTTACTTCTAAACTTTGTAAAAACTTGTAATTGCATTTGGTCTGAAAAATGCCAGAAAAAAACATTAACTGATCATATAGTGACTCTGGATGGCATTACCTTGGCCGCCAGTTCTGCCTTAAGGAACCTCTAAGTCATTTTTGACCAGGACATTCCTTTGTTTTACACATAAAAGGAGTCTATAAGACATTCTTCTTGTACTTGCACAATACTGTAAAGGTTGCCAAAGGATGCTGCAAAACTAGTCCATGCATTTGTAACCTCTTGACTGAACTACTGTAATTCATTATTATCAGGATCTCTCAATAACTGTAAAAAGTCTCCAGTTGATTCAAAATGCCATTGACTGTACTATGCTATTGAATTAGAAGAAGAGATCATATCACCCCTGTGTTAGCCTCCCTACATTGGCTTCCTGTAAAATCTATAAAAGTATTTAAAATCCTCCTGCTCACCTACAAACCTCTTAACAGTTCCTTTTCAGGCTCCTCAGGCTCCTCTTCCATAGGACGAGCACCCAAATTGGGTTCCGGAGGCAGAGACACTTAAAGTTAGGCCTTTCCTTTTTTTGAAAAATTGTATAACTAGGGCTGTCTCAGATAAACCTTAATCATCCCCTTTTGATTCAGCACTATACACATAAAAATAGAGTTGAATGGAAAAGCCAAAGACACCTTGGGCAAGCAGCCATACCACTGAAACCAGAGGAGTATGCCACCAGAAGGCCCTCATTAAAACTCCCACAATATTTCAAGGATGCCTGGGAACAACTGAATCTGGGACCTGGCCCCACTTTCAAGTTACATTCTTCTTTTGCCCTCAAGTTAGTTTTGTTAGTTTTTTATTCGTTTTGTTAAATCTGTAACATTTTCACAAGCTGAAGACATTTTTGTCTTATGTTATTTGTACATAATTTCTCCCACCAAGCCAAGTGGAAGCTTGGACATAAAACATATAAGGTGGCAACATTAATTTGCCATGATCCTCAAACAGCCAAAAGATTTTTTTTTTTTTTTACCAAAGTGATTTAAGCATACAATGTTAATAACAACCATGTTTGGTTGATCAGTAGTTATCAATTTGTAAGTTTTACCTATCTTTGAGGGAAAGACTGGTGAGAGTACCTGTTTAATAAAGTTGAAATTTCTGTAATCCAGGCAGTCAGTCTGTTTCAACTACTTTGCGTCAGTTCTAAATGATATTAGTAGTTCATTTTTTTCCCAAAGATTTAATAAAAAAGATGGATTATACTGTATGTCATTAAAATTTCTCTTCTCTTTAGAGAATAAAAATAATGAAGACTGGCTTTGTATTGAATCGTCATATAGACATCAGCAATAAGAATGATAAATGAGAACAATATACTTTATGAAAGGAAGTGTAAACCCAGATTTGGTTGAATAAATTTCTAGTTATGCCACTTATATGCCAGAAATGGGTCTTTAATAGTGTCTGTGTGTGTGTGTGTGTGTAAACATGGCTTTTGCCGTTACTAGGAAATTAAAAGAAAGGTTAACATAAAATCATCAATCAATCAATTAATCAGTCATAAAATCAGCCAAAAGTCACATCGTCTTTGAGTTTTGTTTTTTTTTTTTTTATTTCGTGAAACTGCTTTGGGTTTCCTCAAGTCACCAGTGCGCATGTTAGTACTGCTCACAGAGAGACCGGAAGCAGACCGACAGTGAATATGAGCAGCTTTTTAGTTCAGTGGCGATGGTTTGCTGCGAGATCAGTTGAGGGCTGCCGACATGACTGAGTGAGGGGGTGAATGATGAATGAGGAGTCACACGGAAGTCTGGGAGAAGGTACGATTACTTGAAAGACACGATCTAACGAAAAATTATTGACTTGTAAGACTTAGGGTCTTGATTTGCCGATTTTTTTTTTTTCGATGAGTCGCGTTGTAGCTGCAGGGAGTATCCTCTCAACTGTACAGGTCAGTGACGCAGGTTCACATGTATACTTGCAATAAAGCTGTTTCAGCTGACTTACAAATTTTAATTGGTAAAAATTTTGGTAAAACGCATTTTAAATTCCTTGTTTTACCTTTATTATCCCGCAAAGCCTTTCGTGTAGGCATGAATACATATGCAAATGCATGTGTGACTTGTGTGACTACAATGTGACAGTGGTTTTACCTGGATAAATAACTATTTATAAGATAAAAAGTAATCATACGAGGCCTTTTTTCTACTGATTTTCAGCAGGAAAAGTCAGCCTGTATTTTCTCTACAAGTGAGGTTCAGATGTATTGTTAGCTACATATGTTGGTGTTGATGTACCATTCTTCATGAAAACTGGAAAAGAACCCTGTTTAATACAGTTTTTAAGATTTCCATGGGAACAGATAAAAACGTTTGTGTGTGTAGAGGGGTTTTGCTAAAGCTTGACAGTGGCAATGTTAGTCACTTTTCAAGGCAGTGATGAGAACCATTTAAAAAAAATCCATCTTCATGTTTCTGACAAATTTATTTTGTAGATCAGGCTTGAGTTTGCCCACTTGGCACAGAAATGACACTTGGCCTTCATCTTTGGCATGTAATTCCATAAATGTGTTGTGTTAGATTTCCCCCCACTGATCCTTCACACTACTTTTTTGACATTGCAATCTTGGCCACCTATGTATTTGAAAGAAAGGAACGTCAGATCTTTATGTTTTCATGGCACTTTCTGTGCTTTGACATTTTGAGATGAAACACAAGGACAAATATTACACCTAAAAAAATTGTGTTGTAATGGGTTGATTTGAATTTTCCCTGTTTTTCAAGGCTCATGTGATAGGACTCTATATTACAATGTTCATGTCAGTACAAAACTGGAGGGACAGCAGCTGATCATGTGGCATGCTCTCTCTTGGGATCTCAATGAAGTTATGCTGAACATTGTTGATGCAGAGGGTTAGTTATATTTTCATTTTAAGTAAGTGAACAATACCACACTGTTGCAGTGGCGATTTGAAAAAATCCCAAATTCTTTATGATAAAATAAGACAGAAGAAACTAAGTATTGAAGCATATTTCCTTTGGAAATCACTTGTAGTGATTTTAATCTGATGATGTTTCTCACAACTTGATAGTCATGGCAGGCCTGTTGTAAGGTGTCTATTCAGTGTGGCCCAATCACAAGCCATTTCCTCTGTCTTTTAGTGCTTATATGTTCGTCATCCTCACACATGAACCTCATTTTCCAAGTGGCATCTAAACTGTCTGGGGAACCAGGGAAATGTGTTAAAAATGTTTGCTCCTCATTTTGGTGACTCTTGAGTTAAGAAAAGAGCAGTATAGGTTTAATGAAACTTTCCTGAGTAGTTTGTTGGGGTTTTTTAAAAAGTTTTTATCTTGTCAAATGAATTTCTTGGAACACTTAACAGATGCCATTGTTTCCACAATCCAGAAATGACAATCTGATAATCAGCTGGTAACAATATTTTTTTCCAGCAATTGATTCATGCAGCACTAATCAGTAACACAGTGCATTAGATACAGTTTATAAATTCAAAGTTTATAAACGTATTCTGTTTCCAAGCTGAGTTCTGAAGAGGGCTGTTATGTGAGTGTTGGTGTTAAAGTAAACTGATGAGTAAAAGCATGGACTGATGTAAAACTTACAACTACAAACTATTATTTGTTTGCAAATATATTGTAGTAATGATAGCAGTGATACTGTATTTACACTTTGTAGCTGCAGTAATTGCTAAAAATCCATTCCTTCTCTCTGCATCTTGGGATGATCCTGTGGTGGAGAAAACTGTCTGACTGGATCTTATGAAAGTTGTTGTTGAAGATAAGAGCTGCAGTGATAATGAACTGGAACAACCACTCTGTCATATGTTGTGACTTTATTTAGCTTTTACTTGTTGTTTTCATGTAGAGATATGACTGCTTTAATGGTTTCTAAAGAACAAGAGATGAAGGTTGTTTTTTTTTAAAATACAGTTTTCAGCAATCAATAATTTGGAAAATGAGTCTGTGTGGTATGATGACATAGGTGCTCTATTTCTTAGACCATTGTGTTGCAAATCACACTCTTTTTGGCTCTTTTTAGTCATTTGGACAACTCTTCTTCGACACTGCACAGATGCAGGCAGGAAACAAACATGGGGGAGAGAGAATTTGAAACTGAATGGGGAAATTGCGAATAGTAGAGAGACTCATGCCAGCCGAGACAAAACAAGAAACAAGGAGCTCTAACCTAAAAGAGGGGCTGCCTCTGTTGTATTCATATGGTTTGGGTATGAAAAGTCTGACACAGGCCAGAAAATCTTACAGTACATTGCAAATTATGCTGCAGAGTGGTCCACACAACAGACTCGAACCACTCACCTCCTTTATCACCTATTCTAATATCATGTCAAATAGTATGGAAAGAGTGGATGGATGAGAACCACAAAAGTACAGTTGAGTGCTCAAAACAAACCCCAGCTTGACTCTGTCAGAGGCATCTAACTGCAGCACACAATATGTTTAGTCATGGAATTTACAGAAAATGTATCATTATCTGGATATGAAATGGCCTGTATTGTGATATGAGATTTTGGTCACATCGCACAGCCCAAGTGGCAAGTATGAATCTTGGCCAACCATTTTAGAAGTTAAAGACATCTAATCGTGTAGCACAATCCCTGCAAATTTCACACATATAGCAGGTATTTTTGAAAAGTAACAACTTATGTATCTCTGAAATTTATGTTAGTACAACTTGTTTATTCGGACCATTACCCATTTTTAAAGATTCCATATGCCACAAACTAATAAAATATGTTTTGTGTTGTCTCTGTTGTCTGTCACTCTCTGGCTCATTTTAATCCCCTCTCTGTTTCAACCTCTATGTTTCAGTGGTTATGATCCAGCAGGTCTGAGTTGATCCATGTTTTAGTTCTGCTGGTCCAACTGGGTCCTGGACAAGTTTTGGTGATGGGAGACCATCTTGCTCCTGCTCTGCTGGAAGCCTGCGTCGTGGTAGGAGCATCCATTGACAAACTCAGAGAGGTCTACCAGGTATTTGTCTCCAAATGCACAATAAATATGGTAATTACTTGTAACCCATCTCCATCTTTTTATGAACACCATCCCCAACATCCTTTCCCTTCCTATCTCCCACTCAGGCTGTTAACAACAATGAAACTCCAGAGCACTTCCTGTTAGAGCCTGAAGTACTGCATGTCCTGGCACCTCCCTTTGTGAACAGACCACCAAATGAGAGTGTAGTGAGGTCACATGGGAAGAGGCGGCACTCCTTTCTCAGGAAGAAGAGGGAACAGCCTCCTTCAGTGACTGCAGCCCCAGGTCAACGTTTGACACCTGGTCTAGTACACCTGTGGGATGCATGTCATATGTCATATATCTGTAAATGTTAGATGTCTCTGGGGCCAAACACACATGCTCAAGGTTTCTGATTCACCCATTGCCTGGTTGTATGAGACTTTTTCATTCCATGAGTACCCATATTATTGTTGCTGACTGGCATCATTTTGTTTCACAATTATTTAGCTGCTCATGCTTTTGCAGGTAGAGGAGCAGAAGGAAGAAGAGGAAGTGAAGATGTCAGTGTTCCTAAAGACATTGATCTCATGGCTTTACCTCAGCTGTGCTTCCCTGGTATTTGATGTTTTAGTTTGATATGTATGTTATATCCTCTGAAAGTATTAATCCCTGAAACATCATCTCATTATCATTGGTGAGGAACTTGCTTCAAAAGCTGCAATATCTGTGTGCATGCTGTTGAGCCATAGAGCAGCATAAAGTGTAATATATAATAACAATAACAACAACAATAATAATAATAATAATATGCATGTTGTTGTTTTTTTTTTTTACCAGGTGGGCTCCAAGTGACCAATCAACATAAGGATGAACAGTTTCACTTCCTCATTTTCACTGACGTCTTTGGCAATAAGACCCATGGAGTAGTAATGCAGTGTTACCGACCAGTACTGGTACCCAGTCCAGCGCTTAATATTTCACATGCAACAATTACCTTTCATCCCAGCTGTTTTATTGTTACAACAGGATTTCTAACCTGCAATGCTTATGGGCTGGTGGTAGGCCAGATAACAAGATACAGTGCTTTAAGTGCAGGCTGTATTTTTTTTGACAATATCACCATTGAGCATAGGTCAACATATAGTGTGGTCAGCTTGTGCTGATTTTAGATAAAAATAACCAGCCCTTAAATGAAAGAAAGTCACTGTTGGATAATCTCTTCTGTGTTTTTACAGGAAGGGATGTCTTTTTTCCACAATGGCGCTGGTTCCTCTAAGTTTTCTAAACTCTTTTCTGCCTTCAGTTTCTGTCTCATATCGAAGTATCCATACTTCACTGCGCTCAAAGACTGTCTGTCATGGTGAGGGTCCATGTACTAAACCAAAGTTTGAAAGAGTTCTGTAAGGCAACTGGACTTGAGATTTTTCTCTTTCAACCTTGACTACGACCTGGATGACTGAGAATCTACATAAATATGTACTAAACAAAACTGCTTGGCCATTTTAAGAGTTTGCTTTTCTGTAATTGAACAATAAGATGTACTTTTTTTCTGTCTGCCATGACTATCCAGTTTTTTACAATTTTAAAATTATTGTTATGACATTATGTTGGCACCAATACATGTATTACGATGGAACTTTTTTGATATCTCTCTCTGTCTTTGTCTCTGTTTGCTATGTGTTTATCTGTCAGTCTTTTAATACAGCTGAGAACCTGTCGTTTATCAGACATAGAGGAAAGAGTTAAGGAGTTTGCAGCCAAACTGGCACTTGTGCCTATACCACCTCCTGGACAACTTCATGTGGTGTGTATGTGTGTAGTGTGCACTTAAGTGTTAACAAGTAATTACTTGAACAGACTTTGTTGAAAATGGCACTAATTCTGTAGTCAGGCCACATTGATACAGATCTACATATGTACAGATATAGATCTGCACACTGTGGTGCCAGGAGTTTTTACAGGTTTATAAGTATAACACTATTACAAGTAGTAACAGTAATAACATGCTCTTTTATATATGTGCATTAACCCCACTTTGTGTCCTTTGGCTATAATGAAGCCAGAAAAAGGATAGAAGAGCACAAACTGTAACTGTGTATGTTTTCCAGATCTTTACTTTGCGTCCACTGACCATTGTGTTACCATCCAGAGAAGACAAAGACCACCCAGCTATCGATTTAGACCTCCATCTGCCTCTTCTCTGCTTCAAACCACATCAACTACTGCAGGTATTTGTCAGTGAAGTTGGGAAGAGGGTCATATTAATGAAGGCTTGTGTCTCTTTCTCTGTTTGTACATCTTGCTTTCCCTGTCTCCTCAGGTGATATCTTGTCTGCTGCAGGAACAGCGAGTGGTGTTATTTTCTGCTGACTGGGCCAGACTCACACTGGTGGCAGAGAGTTTATTGCTTTTTCTGCATGTCAGTTCAAAATATCTCTTGCACATCTGCAAAGGGAAACAATTGTTTTACAGTTTATCTTGATTGTTATTGAATTTGACTTGTAATTATGATATCAGAAATTTTTCTCATGTAAAATTTAAGTTTTTCCCAAAGTTTAAAGAAAAATAAATATTCAAACATTGGTCTGAAAAGCACAATGCTATATGGCTTGTGGTTTTTTAAGTGAAGAGAAGGGCAGGGCTGCAGGGAATTACAGTTTTCTGTTGATCAATGGCTATCTTTGGAAACTGAATGTAAATTGTGAGAAAAGTTAAAGCACAATTTAGTAAATAATGATTGATGCATTTTTAATCCATAATATTTTACCATTTAGTTTGTTTTCTAAATGGATTACTATTCTTTTATTTTGCTGATTCAGTTTGAACAAAGTAAAGTCACGTTAATGGAATTAAAATTTTCACCAATCGTGAAATCTTTTGGCACATAATCGTATTCATCCAATCTTTTTTCCAGCCTCTACCATGGCAACAGCCTTATGTTCCTGTCTTGGCCAGAGGCATGCTGGACTTTCTCATGGCTCCAACTGCCTTCCTCATGGGCTGCCATCTCAGCCATTTTGAAGAGGTTGCTGCTGTAAGAACACAACCTTCCAGATTAAAATTTCAAGTTCTGGATATCAGTGGAATTCTTTTACTGCAGTTTTTGTCTTCACATGTCATACGTTGACTAATATCAACAGAATTTTTACAGGTCACAGGTTTTAAAATGGAAACAAATGAGACAATGATTTTAATCGGATACTCTTTTGTCCAGGAAACAGATGATCTGATCTTAATCAATATTGATAACGGAAATGTCTCCACTTCTTGCTCTGATACTGTTGACCTTCCACACATTCCTTCAGCTGCTGCAGACTGCTTCATACAGAGGTACTCATAATTAGTTAAACGACAAATAAACTGTAGAACATAATACACTAGGTATATATACCCTTTGAAGTATTGATCTGTATGGTGGTGAGCTTCTTTCTGCTGGCATTGAAGTGCCATTAAACTAAAGTGGAAGAATTTTATCTAGCCCGGAAAGAGAGTCAAATGATATATTGTAAGAAAGCTCTTTGTAAGGCCAGAACCTCCTAATACTCATCACTAATTGAAGGAAACAAGCCCAACCCTTGGTTTCTTTTCAGCACTGCAGCCAGGCTGACAGGGAGCCACAGCTCTATTGATCTGTCAAGTCCCTTATCCCTCAGTAGAAATGACTTAAGTTTCTTTACGAATAAAATTGCTACTATTAGAGAAAAAAATCAACAACTCCTTCCCACAATTGGCACAGGTGCATTGTCCAGCACAGAAGATTTATAATCAACTATAACCCCTGATTAATATTTAGAATGTTTTTATCCTGTGTATATTTCCGAGCTAGTTTCAACAGTCGCTTGATGTCCTCTGTCAAAGAAGGAAAAATACACAGTCATATCTACTTTTTCTTTGTGTAATATCAGTATGCTTTTGCAGGTGTCAGTCTCTGCAGATACATTTTGACTTGGATCAGTGCCGTCGTGCAAGCTGTATTGACATCAATGAGCAGCGGGCACAGAGAAGAGCGTGGCAGCACAACCGCAACCACGACTTACAGAGGATCACACTGGAACTGATGGTCAACATATTCAGGTTCTTTGTGTAGTCTTTGGATACTAATATCCAATGAGATAGTTTTACTGAATGATAAATACATATATTTTGTTAATATATACATATATGCATTTTACAGGGATGTTAGTGGACATCTTAACTATGAACATCGAGTGTTTAACAGTGAAGAGTTCCTAAGAACCAGAGAGCCAGCTGAGCATCTTTTTTACAAGAATGTAAATTCTTATTTTACTTGAATGAATAATAAAATTAGATGACATTGTTTAGCAGACATGGGATGCTGTCCTGGATGCTCATCTTAGCATTAAAATGACTGTGTTGCAGGTGTTGGAGACACACATCTTCCATTCCTTCCTCAAGGATCGTCTCAACAGAAAAATGGACAATTATGCTCGCATGGAGCTCAGCACTCGTTCTGAGATGCAGAAGTAAGATGTTAAATTTGTCTAATAATCCTCAATCTAACTGATCATATTCATCTGTGTATATTATATACTATATGGAGTTGAACAAAGCCTTAGAAGCACCTCTTGGTATAATCGAAAAGTTCAAAAGCACCACAAACCCCTTCCTCATAAAAGAACACACACTTGAATCAGCACCTCTCTAAAACATTATGAACATTTAAAAAATATATATATATTACTGGAAACTAAGTGTTAATTGAATTCCCCTGCTTTGTCTGTATGTTGAAATGCAACCTGTATATTTTTCATACTTTTCAGACATACTTTTTTCATCTCCTTCTTGTGCATAAGTAGTACATGTGCAGTGCATTGTTTTTGTCATGTGTCCTCAAGGATGAAGGCTATGGTGGAAGTCCCACGAAGACCCACCATGCAAGAGATTCAGTATCGGAGAAGGAGCTCCATTACAGAGGACAGGCTGAGTAAAAGAATGGGGATGAGCCTCCCTAATTTGGGAGATGACCAAACAATCAGCTTCCAGAGAAACACACTGCTGACTAGGATCATCATGTCTGACCCTGGTAAAACTGGAGAGGAATACCTAATTACACAGTCACATTCAGAAATCTTGGCTCACTAAGTGGCCACAAAGTGATCTAAGATATTTGGACCTATTTATATACAGAGGCACAAAACATCACGATAACTAAGTGTCAAGAAAAGATTTAACATTTCCTCTTCCTTCCTTGTCCTTTCCTCCTTCTTCCCACATCTTCCACTCTTCTCTTTGTCCTCTAGCTCTAAGAACTCCTCCTAAGCCTGTAAAGGTGTTTAAACTTCCAGACTTTCCAGCATCTCTGTCCTTCCACTCTGTTCAAAGTTACTACAGTGAGCTCATCCAGCAGCTCAGCAAAGCCATCTTCTCTGTCCAAAATGAGAACTCTACTTTGCTAGCCAGGTACTCTGCTTTCAAAATTACCTGTCAGTAGGGCCTCTTCCTATCATTGTTTCAGGCACAACCATGTCATTTCAGTCTGCCACATTTTAATTTATACAACTGTTTTACTACACTTTGTTGAACTGTTCACACATCTAGTTCATTCTCTTCACTGACATTTGTTTAAACTCCTCTATTCCTCCTGTTGTTGATGTGTAGATTCTACTACTTGCGTGGTTTCATCAACACATTGTGTTCACGAAGACTGGATGCTCTGAGTGATTTCCAGAACCTCTACAAGACAGATACTGCCATTTTTCCCACACAACTGGTTACGTGGCTCGTGGACTCACTGTATCAAGATGAGAGACAGCAAGCTGACAGACGACCTGAACTCAAGCGACTCATTCTCAAGGTCAGTCAGCTCACATATTTTTCTGTTAGCTATGTTGTAGAAGTGGTTGTTTGAAGGGCAAATTCAGTTTTGATGGGCAATATGTTTGGTGGAATGATATTTTTGTCTCGTTGGCAGTTACGTAGGGATGATAATATTTTTTTCCCTATCTCTTAGGTGAAAACAGAGAATGAAAAGCCATTGGTGCAGCTCAATGACCATGTTAAGAAGTTTGAGCTTCCTCGAAAACACCTGCATCAGGAAGAGTTTGTGCGTTGCGTGCAAGAGTGTGGGATTGTGAAGGATGTGGCGACTATACACCGTTTATTTGATGCTCTCACTGATGGTAAGTAAGGGAAGAGAGGCTGATGTGTGTATATTAGATATATCCCCCTATTTTTCCCCATCTTTCCTTATCTAATGTGAAAATGAATCATGCGTGGCTGAATGGAAGAAAAAACAGACAGAAGTCTAGCAGGACTGAACATCAAACTGAATGGTTTTCGTTGATGTCTGAGAGCAACAATTTGTGGACTGTGAATGTTCTGAGACTGCATGTGGAACTAACTTAATTTGCTTTTTTTGTACATGTTGTCCACTTCTGCTGTATCTGCACGTGTTTATTTATTTTATGTCCCTCAATGTGCTCATTTGTTTCTTTGTTTTATATACAGTACATATTGTACATCTCTCTTTGTGTCCTAGGACAACCAAAGCAGTTGGACCCTGAACTCTTCAGAGTTTTCTACACCTTCTGGAAGGAGACAGAGGCTGAGGCACAAGATGTCAACCTGCCCACTGAGGTCATCGACCACCTTGACAATAGCGAATGTGTCTACAAATTGTCATCCTGTGTCAAGACCTCTCACGGTGTTGGTAAAATTGCCATGACGCAGAAACGCCTGTTCTTGCTTACCGAGGGACGGCCGAACTACCTAGAAATCACAAAGTTCAGAGATATACAGGTCACATGTTTTAAGTGCCTTTTCTGTGAATGAATCATGTTAATTAATAACCCTGCATTCTTTTCAAATTAATAACTTCCCCATCTCTACACAGGAAGTGAAAATTGCCTCAGCTCCCTTTCTACTTGTTCGTATTCCTTCCCTTCGTATCCAGACCTCCGGCAGGCCTGAGGTGTTTGAGGCCAATCTGAAGACAGAGACTGAACTTTGGAACCTTGTGGTCAAGGAGATGTGGGCTGGACGCAAGATGGCTGATCAACACAAGGTAAATTCTGACAAAGGAGCTCAAAACATCTTAAATGACCCAGGAAGGACTGGCAATATTTGCTGTAAGTCCAGTGACAAAATTATTTTATATCACCTTCTTACTGCTGACTATACAGTATATACATAACATAATATGACCACATTGTCTATCAGTGTCAGTGATGTATTTATTTTATATATTTAATTTATATTATTTAATATATATATTATTTTATTTATTTATGTACCTGTGAGCATTAAAGACAATTTTCAGCAATGTTTGACATTGTGTTTTCCCACATTGTCCCCTCCTGTACTCAGATTTCCTCAACATTTAGCTCATTTCATCTCTCTCTAGGACCCTCAATACATGACTCAGGCTCTGACCAATGCCCTGCTAATGGATGCTGTCATGGGCTGTCTACAAACCCAGAGGTCTATTGTTGCTGCCTCAAAACTGGCCTACTTTGACAAAATTAAACATGAAGGTCTGGGATAACTCTTGTTTGCTTCCTGTTCTATTTTTCTTTTTTGTTTCGATACAAATATATAATTGTCAAAAAAGTATTATTTTGTTCATGTCCATTCTGATGTTAATGTTAAATCTGAGTCATCATTAGCCTTTAAAGTCATTACTTCATGTGTCTGTCTTCCTTCCCTTTTTATTTACCCTTATCTTATATTAATTATTAATTCATTGTGATTTATAATGGTGCCCCAGTGCCCATGATGGTGCCCAGAACAACCTCAGAGACTCTAAAACACAAAATTAATCCGTCACTGGACCTGGCTGAACCTCAGACTGTGCATGTGCTGCTATACACACCAGGTACTGTTTGGAGCAATTGTGTGGGATTTTGAGGGTTTATTTTATTTGTTGCCTTTTTAGCCTTTTTAGCTATTATATATTTCTGCTTTAAAATATTGTAATTAATGGATATTGTCATCAGTACTTGACCAGATTGATGACTGGAATTTCACAAATAAAAAAGGAAAAGCAGAGGACTAGCACACATGCTCCATACCTCATTGTCACAGTAGCTAGTTTTGTCTTATCTATTTTCATACAGTGTCTATTCCTGTTGCTCTCTCTTTGATATTAATTGTCATAGGCCCTCACATTTCTAAACATCAGTGATGTAGAGATAAATTAGTTAATGTGTTTATGGTAATAGACACAAACTGAACTGCTATCAAAGGAGCGAGCTCATCATGTGCCTCACATTTCCTGTAAGCTTTGTTCTATGTGTTTAAATTACTTTATAGCTGTGCATTTGCTGTAGAGTGACTGTTAGTCACAAGACACACGCTGCCGAATGGTGTGAACTTGTCCAATTGAGCATTCATATCAGAGTAAGGACAGAAATGACAAAGAACAAAGCATGGGCATATGACTGCATGTTTGAGTGTTTGTGTGTGTGTGTGTGTGTGTGTGTGTATACAGTATATATGCATGTGTATACTTGCTCCAGGGAAATCTATCCATATAACCTGATTAGTCTTGTTATGCCTAGTATTAGCAGGAAGGATAATAATGATGTTTTTAGTGTCTCATTTATTTACTCACACAGACAGATCAAAGGCATCTGTGAGCCACTCATCTGGGTTTTAAAAAGATAACTGCATTCATAAAACTAAATAAAATAGATGAACAACATTTTAAGATGCAGTTAAGTTGAGAGAAACATACTTAAGCACTGGCTCAAGTATGTGATGATATAGAATGTCTTTTGATGTGTTATTCAATTAAGAACTACAATAGCATATTTATCAGGACATAAAGCTGAGTAACTGAAATTTATTGCCACCAAGGTCATTTATGAATACCTGAACTGCATAAAGTCAGTTCTCAGCTCTCTTTTTCTCTCTCTCCAGGTCAGTTGTCTTGCAATGACTTGGTGGGTGAGATGAACCCAAAGCTGTGGGTGGCTCTCAGTGGAGGGAAAGTGGTTGTGTTTGACGCAGCAAGCTGGTCCATGTTGCAGGACTGCATCCAGGTTGGAGAGTTGCAGCTGGTGAGAGCAAGGGAATTCCCACTGTTTTACACATGAAGTCTGTTTGCAGGTCTTAAAGAACACTACTCTGAAGACTACATATTTTAAAATAAAAACAAACTTGGGGTGTGGAAGTTTGAGCTTTTCAAACCTCTGTTGCCCTTTCCTCATCTCTGCTTGAGGCGTAATACTCTTATACTTATATAATACACCTTTATCTCTCACTGCACTATCGGCAGTCAAATTGTATTGTGGTTAATGTAGACATCATTGATGAAGAAAAATGCATGAAATACAAAAAGATTACATCTCTGGATCTGCTGTGTTGATTTTAATACTACTACTACTACTACGACTTTGTTTTAAACTGTCTGTCATGAGTCTGACTACCTTATTGCTGGAGCAGTGCTAAATCATTTTTGTACTCCTTTATGCTTAATGTAATTTAATCTCTATATAGTAAATCCAAAAATAAAGTTACTATTTGTAGAATTCTTATGCGATTAGAGGATCCTTAATATTATTTAAAAAACTAGTTTTTGTCTATGGAAAAAAGAAAGGACAGATCTATAGAATTATCTATTATTGTATGCTATCACTAGAGATTACAAAATTGTAAATATTCCAACTTTAACACACTGAGTTTTATTATTTAAATGTAATGATGTTTTTATGATACATACATGTACATAAATACATAAAAAACATAAAATTCTTCACACTGATGACAGTTATTATATCTTTGTGTAGATGTTTGTCATAATGTTGTGGTGAAAAATTCTTGTAACCTCCATAATTAAAAGGAACAAATGTACACATTGTACGTCAATATTGTATACTACAGATGCACGATATATATATATATGAGTTTGTTAGTCTGCCATTGTCTAAGGGAAATTGAAACAGAGAACCCATGTCCCATCTCCTGTGTAGAACTGCATGCTAGGATTGGTCCAGGAGCAGGTGTGGATTGGCTCCCAGGACACTGTAATCTACATCATCGACACTCACACCATGTCCTGCAACAAACAGCTGACTGAACACAGGCATGAAGTGACTGGCCTTGCAGCAGATACCAGAGATCAACAAAACAGGTCGACACGATCAATTAATCAGTCATCACACATGAAACGTTAAAAACTGTTTTGTAAAAGTGAGTCTGAATGGGTAAATGGATGAGTTGCAGCACTGTGGGTGTGTTTTTAATCAGTCATTTCTCTCTTTTACCAGCCAGCAGACATACTCCTGCAGCTGTGATGGGACAGTCCTGCAGTGGGACTCAGCCAGTCTCAAAGTGAAGCGACAGTTCCACCTGAACTGCGACCGCCTCTCATCCATACAGATCCATGATGGCACGTTGTGGTGCTGTAAGTACTCACTGTCTTTTTAAAAATGTATTTCTATTCTTTTTCTAAATCTGTTAATTCCAATCATATTTTTCTGTATAATTAATGGTCCCCTGTTTAGGTAAATTTACCTTCACCGATTCTCACCCAAACATTTTGTGTGCTCCACTGAATGCCTTTTTGTATTAATGTGTTTTTTTTATTCCTTCTTTACAATTGTAGTCATCATTAAGTCTGCTTTACAGTGAAAAAAGCTCCTGATTGTGATTTGTGTGCACATGCAGGTTGTGGTGATAGCATTGTGGAACTGAAAAAGAGCGGGGCACAACAACGACGGGTGGCGCTTCCTGAGGACCTACGGAGCATGCTCAGTAGCTTCAGTAGCTTCGTTGTCATTTCAGAGGTGTCTTTGCAACACTATATGTCAGTCAGTTATGCTAGATAGCATTCATTTAGTAGTTAAGCAAGTCAGTCAGCCAATCTACTGTTCACTCAGCAGGTCATATCTGTCAGTAAGTGGATCATTGTTATTTTCAGTGTTGGCACAAGCTTTTATATGTGACTTTTTTCCAGCAAAGTCAGCTGTGGACAGGCTGTACGGACTCAGGGGAGCTGTGTCTCTGGCACCCTAGCAACCATAAATATCCATCCAAAAGAATCAGCCTGCCAGGCTGTTCAGGGGTCACCTGTATGATTCGTGTCAAGAACCAGGTGAGCTACGATAACATGTCAGATCACAAATTTATCTTGGTCAAACAAAAGACAACATTTGAAGAAATTATAGGTGTTTTTACTATTATCTGATATACAAAACAAATAACTAAAAATAATAATTTGCAGACTAGTTGTAGCCCTAATATGCTGTTATTGTAAATAGGGACCTTGAAAAGGCAATGTGCATATCAAAAGGTGTCTTGTTGTATGTCACTGCTGTTTTTCTGCTTTGAATTGATGCTGTCGATTTTCACCTTGTCATCCTTTTGGTCTTTTCCTGACACATTCATTGACATTTATCCTGTCAGATCTGGGTAGGCTGTCATGGCCGGGGCAATATTGGGGGTCAGTGTGACGGTCAGCTGAGGAGTCAGGTGTTGGTGGTGGATCCCATGAGCTACACTGTGGCAAAGGAACTGCAGGCTCATTCAGACAGCATCCACACACTCTGCTCAGCTGAGGATCGCTATGTTCTGAGTGGCTCTGCATGCCGTGATGGCAAGATTGCTATCTGGAAAGTTGAGTAGAGAGACAGAATAGAAAAAGGTAAGCACAAGTGAAACAACAGAAGAGCATGGGGGGAGGAAAGAAGGACAAAACAAAGACGGCACTTGAGAGGAAATTAATAAAAGCTGACTGAGTAGAGTGAGGCTGGAGACAGGTATACGAAATCAAAAAGGAGGGAGGAAGGTGGGGAAATTCTTTTCTTTTACTTTTTAGAGCAATATTTCAATGAAAAAACTCAATATTTCTGCTGGAAGCAAAAATTAACTAAGGGCAAAGGACACAAAATTGTTAAAACAGCTCTTGAAGATCTTTTTTAAATGTTGGAACTAAACCTTCTACACAAGCGTGATGTTAAAAAGATCAAGTCTGTGCCTTATGTATGTTCTGTTTTAAAAATTTGATGTAGTCTAGATGGCAACAGCAGTCAGATACTGAAATTCCACAATTAAATTGTCATTCATGTTTCATTGTAAGGCACTGATAAGAAATTACATTTTAATATCATAAGTTGTTTGTGAGCCTATGTGCAGTCCTACTATAAATTGCTTACTTTTTGTTGCATCCAGTCGGATGCAGCTTGTTGTTTCAGTCTATTTTATATTCATTATGTGAATAACACAGCTACTGGTGAATTATTGTGATTTTATCAAATGTATACATTTATAAATTAGATTACAGATAAGTTGCATTCAATTAAAAGTATTCAAAATTAGGCATTCGTTTGAAATACTAGCACAGTCAACTGTCAACATGTCATTTAAGAAAATGAAAGCTAGTTTTACCTGGGCTCTGCTTTTTTGAGGCAATACTCAAGGTTGTCTTTATCGTTGACATAATTGGTTTATATTCATCAATTTGTCAGTGATGCATTGATTCTTTCTAAGATAAATCAAAATGATCTTTGAAATTTGTGTATACTGTATATTCTCAGAAATGAGGCTCTTTTAGGTGCCAGATCAATAAATAAGCCTTAACTATTAAACTAGGTAAAAACATTTTCTGCAGTGAATCACAAGTACAACATTAAATATGTCTGCAAACAACCTCCAACAAAGAACATATGAATCAATGTAGAGTTCAGAAATATTGCAACTTTTGTTATTTGTTTGACATCATCATTGGTTTTAAAATTCTTTATTAGTACAAATACAGTGCAGCCACAGTCACAGAGCTGGAATATGATTCAATGATGACCTTCTGTAATGATTATCTTTATACTTTGTTTAAAGGATTTAGGCAGACTCTTGAATAAGAATGTAATGTTAATATAAAAGACTGGATACATATGTCACAAAGTAAGCTTTCATGCACATGTATGGATAGATGGCTGAATGAAAAGCTTCTCTGGTCTCAGTAGTATAACTCTTGATCCCACCAACCTGAGAGAGCACAAGCCACAAATTAATGAATACTTAATGGACATACAGAAGAGATGTTAATGATGACTAATGATGTCCTTGCTTACTTCCTGGATATCTTCTGACGCCTAACTTCCTGATCTCATCGTAGACAAAGATTAAAATACCATAAGGAACAGGAACAAACCACCACTGGACCCTAAAGCAAAAGCAAAACATCTAGCATTATACTACTGGCTATATCCTTTTTTGTTGTTATTTCAGATATGCAAAAAAAAGATGATGTTACATGATTTATGATATGATATGATTTATATTAAACATTGTAGTCTCACAGCAACAGACCAGTTTTTCTTTCTAATCCACTCCGAGCTTCGGTTTTCTTTTTTTTTTTTACCTGATAGGCATGAAATTGAAGATATTGGGCATTCCAGGGCAATAACAAAGCAGATTACCAAGGCAGAGCTGGAAAACTATGGCAGTAACCAGGACACGGTTCCTGCACACAAATAAATGCATAATCTTGTTACAACTTCAAGAAGTTGAGTTAAAGTTGAAAAGTATCTGTATAAGATGAGCTGTCAAAAAAACAGATGCATTGGCTTGCAAATTAATACACAAGGTAAATATATATATATTGTATAGCTTTACATTACTGAAACCTCAACTTTTCATAAATCACAAAGTTTCACAAAGCGAATGTTTGGCTCCTGAGGACAACCTGCTCATGAAAAGGAGCTAAAATACACACTGTCTGTATCTTAATGTAATTTAATTTAGGTTGTTTTAATTATGTGACTATAAGACCAGTGAGTGGGGTTAACCATCTTGGAGTAATTTTTGAACACTCACACTGAGAATTTTGTGAATGTAGGATTGTTATATTACTGTGGTCCAGGCACAGAATTAACTTTACACCAATCAGCCATAACATTAAAACCAGCTGCCTAATATTATGTAGGTCCCTTGTCCCACCAAAACTCTGAGCCATCAAGGTATAGACTTCACAAGACCTCTGATCCTTTTAACTTCAGTAATTTGGGCAAAGTTCATTCCATCGGGCCCACATTGATCAGACTTGGCCAATCCATGGTAAGCTACGCACATTCACCCAGCTGTCCACATGATGTAAAAAAAATGTGATTCATCAGATCAGGAAATCTCGCTCCACTGGCCAGTTCTGATGCTCCAGTGCCCCTTATAAGACCTTTGGGCAGTGGACAGAGGGTCAGTGATGAACTGCGTGTTCTGACAGGTTTCTATTATAGACAGCATTAAGGTTTTCACATGTTTATTGTTGAAGTGGCTCTTATGTGGGACCGGACCACATGGGTCAGCCTTCTCTCTCTCTCTCATGCATATCAAAGAGCCTTTGCAACTCATGATCCTGTCACTTGTTCACTGATTCTCCTTCCTTGGACCATCTAAACATCCTGTTTGACCTTTGTTAAAGGCTCTCAGATTGCCACACTTGTCCTGCTTCTAACACTTGAATTTCAAGAAGTGACGTCTTGCTGCTGAATATATCCCAACTCCTGATCAATGTTATTCACTTCACCTGTCAGTGGTTTAAATGTTGTGGCTGATCAGAGTAAATCAAGTCAATGCTATATTTTTATCTTATTAAAATAAACTACAATGATGTCTTACTGACCTGAAGAAGCCTTGCTGGAACACAGACAGACGTCGAGTTTTCCTGATTAGCACATCAGCAATTTGACAGATCTCTATACTGACGAAAAACACAGTGTAGCATGTGTACTCCTGGTACAACCTCTGACTGAATGTCTGTAAGTAGAAGAGAGGACATTAGGGGAGGGGTTATTTGACTTCTAGGATGTCAATATATAAATAACCCTTTGAACCATGGATTGAAAAGGGTCCAAAGGGTAAGTCTATACTAACCCATTCTTGCCCATAGCTGTCCTGCAAGTCCTGAAGATGAACATTCTCCCACTGAGAACGTAGGCCAACGCACAAAAGTGGAAACCAGCCCTCCTGGGCCATGGCTGTGAAATAATCTGTAAAACCTGCAAAAGACTGGATGGCTCCTAAAGCAGAGAAAGAAAAAGGGGTCAGTGCTGTTTTTAATCATTTTGAAATCCAGCTCATTGGGTATGTGACGCTAGGGGATCAGTCCCTCTAGAGGAATCCTGAGTGCTGGTAAATTGCTTTACTGCACAAGAGTATGGCAGTGAAAAACACATTGTATATGCATGCTCCTCATAAAACTAGAGATACATTCAGGTTAATTTGATGTCTCATGTCTATTTTGTATCCAAATGATGGAAATATTCAGGTCATTCTAACTGAGGTTAGTGCAATAGTACTATGTATATAAAAATTTTGTTGACCAACACACACACACACACACACACAAACACAGTCTCACCTATTTGGAAGTATGAGTAC
Source organism: Psettodes erumei (assembly GCA_016785225.1). Taxonomy (NCBI): domain Eukaryota; kingdom Metazoa; phylum Chordata; class Actinopteri; order Pleuronectiformes; family Psettodidae; genus Psettodes; species Psettodes erumei. Next base: position 73,976 of record JAFBJZ010000365.1, on the reverse strand, counting down.
ACTGCCAGGGCTTCATTTACTAGGCGATCGCGACGAGGGTTCCTGGGTTTCAGGTGCATGATGTCACTCTCTGCTTTTTCATAAGCCAGAGAGACAGAGGGGAACTTGAGGAGAAAAACATATTGAGGCTGTGAGTCATCCTCCTAATCGGAATGTTAATGGTTTAATTCCTGGCTCCCCCAGTCTACATGTCAAAGTGTCCTTGAGCAAGACACTGAATCCCAAACTGCCCCCAAGGTATCATCTGGGTGTGATGGGTGTATGATAGAGAAGAGCTTAAAAATGTAGAGGCATGAATGTGTATGAAGTGAATGGGTCAATGTGTTTTTTAGTGTAAATAGTTTTGAGTGGTCGATAAGACTAGAAAAGAGCTATATAAAAGGAACAACCATTTACAGCTGTACAGTAGATATGGAAATAAGGAAGATAACAAGATAGCTAATTTACTATTAATGCCACCATACCATCTGCTGGAAAGCCTAAGGCCTGACACAATCATCATCAATTACAAAAATTGCTAATAACTATACATTTAGAGACATCATTCCCTTTCTTGCTGAACTGGTACTAACAACACTATTACGCACAATGTCAGTGGCCAGTTCAATGAAGAGAATAGTGATGCAGCCCAGAGGAAGAGGCACGCTGACAGTGATGTAGATCAGATACGGAGTCAGTTCAGGAATGTTTTTGGTTAGTGTGTAGGCAATAGACTTCTTCAGGTTGTCAAAGATCAGACGGCCTGCAGGCACACACAAAATTCAGGGGTGAGTGTGAATATCATCTGTCTCCAGATTCTCTCTTATGCAGCACCATTCTTGTCATGAGGACATTTCACCAACTTAACTCTTCAAGAAGCTCATTGTTCTCCCTGTAGATACAGTACTATACTGTAGCAGTAGCAGACATTACTACTACCGTGTATATGTATAAAAAAGTGAAGCTATTAATTTCCACCATACATTCTGGATTTTTGTGGGTAATTTGTGGCAATCTGGATCCAGCATTATAAACATTTATATTTACTTCACATTCATTAAAGACTGGATTGTAAACTGGATTAACCCTCTATTTTGATGATAATAATACATACAGCACATTATACCTCTTTATTTTTACACTAAGCCTCACCCTGTTCCACTCCTGTGACAATAGATGCAAAGTTGTCATCTAACAGGATCATATCTGCAGCATTCTTGGCAGCATCTGAACCAGCAATGCCCATGGCGACACCAATGTCTGCCTTCTTGAGCGCCGGCGAGTCGTTAACACCATCCCCTGTTACAGCAACAATTGAGCCCTGATGGAGGTGATGAAAGATGATGATTAACATTGAATTAAGGATATATGCAGACCAATCCCTTAGTTACATCTATAGGAAATCTGCTTTAGATGTGTATCTTTTATATGATCAAGTATATTCAATTAGCTAATCATTAAGGGGTTAAGAAGACAGGTAGATAAAGACACAAGATGTGTGTTTGCACTTCTGTTTGTATTTACCAGACGTTGGCAACTCTCCACAATGATCAGTTTCTGCTGGGGTGATGTTCTTGCAAACACCATTTCAGGATGGTTGCGCAGTGCCTCATCTAACTCTTCACTGCTCATTTCTTTCAGCTGACCACCACTGATCACACAAGCACGGGCATCACTGCCGCACAAACAACACATTATTGACGTTACACGTTATGTATATATAGTACACACACAGTAGTAGTAGTAATGTAGACCTCTGTGGCTCTGCATTGTAGTCACATATTCAGAAATTTTAAACAAATTATGTTAGAAGAATGGACAGTTAATTATGTAGTACCTCTTGTTGACTTGTTCAACAGGTATTCGCTTCCTCTGGGCAATATCTTCCACTGTTTCACTGCCTTCTGAGATGATACCAACATTAGCTGCTATTGCCCTTGCCGTAATTGGATGGTCTCCAGTCACCATGACAACCTGAGGTTTCAAGATATATATCAAAAACAAATATAAGAAAGAACTAAACTTAAACTCAAGGAATGAAAACAGATTCTCAAAATTCAGCATTAAGATAAGTAATTACACAAGTTTTTCCTCAATGCAAAACCAGCCCAAAGTGCTTATGGGGTGACGTGAACACACCCTGATGCCAGCCGTACGACATTTCATCACTGCATCGGGTACAGTGGCTCTTGGGGGGTCAATCATCGAGATGAGCCCAGCAAAGCACAATCCAGATGTGGTGAAGTTCATCTCATCAGGGTCAAATCGATACCCACGAGGAAACTCTTTCTCATTAAGATACAGATGACAGAAACCTGGGGGGTTTAAACACACAGTGAATAGCAAATTCGTATTGTGCATGTATGTAGTATATGTGCATATGTGTTATTAGAAACAAAAGTAGATTCCAGAAATACATACAAACACATTTGTTGTGTGTATGTGTGGGAAAAATACACTGAAATGTTAATTATAGCAAGCCACATGATTAAACCAGAACAATGTAAACAGAAGAACTTTCTAACCAAGTACTCTCTCCCCCAGTCCTCCTAGGTCCATGTAAGCAGTCTGAAAAGCTTCTTTCCATTGCTCATCCAAAGGCAGCTCTTGGCCTTTTATCAAAATGGTGGAACAGCGTTCCAAGATACGTTCTGGTGCTCCCTTCATCACACACAGGTAGCGCAGGTCCAGCGGATCCTCCAGTTCATGAACAGACAGCTGGAGATAGAGGGATGGTTGATGAAAGATGAATGAAGATGGAACTAATCTGTGCTTTTTGAAGTAACGCAAATCAAATTGGAAAGCTCCAGAAGACAACGTTAAATATATAAACAAAGATCTTTCGCTTACTACTCTTCTGGTTTGATAAAGAATTACACAAAGCCCTTTAACTGCAAACCTTCATGCTTTCACCTGGAACTTGTTGGTGGAGTTAAAGGGCACTTCCACTACTTTCTTGAATCGATTACGGTAGTCCATGATATTCCCTATGGTGAGCTCAGTGAACTTCAGCAGAGCTGTCTCTGATGCATCTCCCACTACAAGCCTCTGTTTGAGACAGTAAGAGAGATATACAAAGTGACAAGAATAATGAAAACATTTTCTCACAATAATTTAGAAAAGGGGGATGATGGCTTCTTTTAGCCAAAAATAACAAAATGTAGTAGTGGTGGGCGGATCGATCCAAATATCAATAATATCGATACCAAGTGGGTATCGGTATTGGATTGATACTAGCCTGGTGAGATCGATTCTTTACTTTAAGTTCCATTCTTGTTTGCAATGCTGCGGTTTCGGCAAAGAGAAAACAGCCAGGTCGCCGGACTAACCGGTCCTGTGTCAGCGCAGAGCAGGCAAACTTTTGCTCCCCCTCCCCCCTCTTGTGTTTAAATGTTGCGCTATCACATGAGTCACGTGACGTAACTTAGACGCGCAAAAACATTTGCTAATAAAGCATTTTCTATTTAATTATAAACTTTGTCCTAATTCTGTCCTGAGTTTTAACTATTTAATAATAAAAAAGGAAACATCACAAAAACACTCGCTCATGAAAATTAATTGAGATTTAGCAATGCAATGATGCATCCACCTTATTTATTGATAAGTATCGATATCGATATCGGTATGGGTATCGGCGATACTGGCCTGTATTTACTTGGTATCGGATCGATACCAAAATATGCAGTATCGCACACCACTAGAATGTAGGCAAAACACAATATATAACTTGATTTGAAAATTAAAAGCCAGAGCAGGCTGTAATATGTCTGCTCAACATGGCACCACATGGATATTAACTACAATGTTCTTAAACCAATAAATATGTACCTTAGGAATAGGTATTCCTTCTTGATCAGGTCTGAATGTAGCTCTGTTACACAGGGACGCCACTCTTGCCAGTGACCGCCATGTCTCCGATGATTGGTCAAAACTCTGGCCTGGAAACCACATAATCACATGTTTACTATAAGATTGTTGAAATGTAAAATAAAATTAATTCAGCTCTAAAAAGCAAGCCACATTGCAACAGCACTGACCATATAAAAAAGAACAAAAACAGGTTTTTGCATTCACCTGACTGATCTTCAGTCGTATCGGCAGCGTGGATCTGGTTGTCGAACCAAAGGTGAGCCACAGTCATCCTGTTCTGGGTCAGGGTGCCTGTCTTGTCAGAGCAGATCACTGAAGTGGAGCCTATAGACACAAGGGTTAAAGGTTACAAGCTAACGTACTTGAATTGTGTAATCGATTAATCTGGTATACTGGTATATTAACCTAATGTCTCCACAGCTTCCAGATTCTTCACAACACAGTTCTTCCTGGCAAGTCGTTTAGCAGTCAGAGATAGACATACCTGTTAACAAAGTCACAGGTTCTTACAGACTGACTTACAGAATTTTTTATGGGACAGTGTTAAATTTGTACAATATATAAACTTAGTTTTACATATTGCACACAGGATAGGATATTGCAACCCCTAGTACCATAATGATAATTAAGAATCCTTCATATTCCAAGAGATGATAAACCATGAACAATGTCACAGAGAAAGAAATTCACATTTGTGGCAGTAAACTCACAGTAACTGTAGCAAGTAACCCCTCTGGTACGTAAGCCACTACAATAGCCATGAAGAAGATCATGGCTTCCAGGAAGGCATAGCCAATAAACATGGCAACCACAAAGAAGGTAAACCCGAAAAAGATTGCGAGACCAGCAATGATGTCCACAAAATGCTCAATTTCTATGGCAATGGGTGTCTTCTCATTGCCAACGCCGCTTGCCAAACTGGCAATCCGACCAATGATGGTACGATCCCCTGTGTTAATGATCACACCCGTGGCTACACCTGGAGAGGGGGGAGGGGAGTGATTACTGTCACAGTACACATGAGCAAGGCACTTAGGTCCACTCAAGCTAAATCTCCAGTTGAAGAAATCTACAAAAAACAAATAATCCAAATAATAGTTACCTGAATAAATGACAAAATACCTGATATATTGGCTAGGCTATGCAAAAGCATGTGCAGTATGTACTGTACCTTCCAGACAGGTGGTAGAGAAAAAAGCAATGTTTCTGGTCTCCAGTGGGTTCTCATGAGTACATTCTGGACTCCTGGTTTGTGGTTCAGACTCGCCTGTTAATGACGAGTTGTCCACCTGGCACACGCACAGTATATTCATTAACAGTTTTATTACATACGCGGAGTGGTAGTCCTCCTCATTTCCACATTCTCACACACATTCTCCTCATCCACACTTCTGTTATACCCATAAATGTAAAACTTGGATTTATCGGCAAATACAACTTTTGTCAAATCATTCACAAATTTTGCTAACTATGAATCTGTGATGAAGTTACTTTTCTTTCTCTCAGTGAACAAAACTTTATGTATTGATCTTGAAGTGATTTTGAGCTCCATGCACTGCCTCTTTAGAAAGCTTTAGTCTAGCTATGATTTGATGTCAACAAAGCTCCTCTTTACATAGAAAAGCAATTTGACTTCTAACAGTTTCACGCAATTCTGAGGCCATTTTTCACACTATCACGATAAAACTTGAAGCATAGGCCAACAAGTTCAGTTACTTTGACAAGCTTTTGTTGAGCAGATAAAATCCAGTGTTATGATAATACTCAAGGAAATTTGACCTTTTGTAACAAAAAAGTTAAACTGGTCAATGCCCCAAATTTGCTTTAATTTGATTGCTGACCTAGAAACTAGGAAATGAGAAAAGTCTTAAATATTTCCTCTTCATTTTACATGACATAACCTCTTGTCTTTTTTATGATTATTTTCAGGGTTCAGTTAAAAATTACTATATAATAGTGTATTATTTAGTTTCATTGCCGTTTCCAACTGTTGGAAGTATGTGTAGCAGTGTGCAGTATGCTTGTATTTTACCTTGCAGCCCTGTCCACTGATGACGCGAATGTCAGCAGGGACTCTGTCTCCTCCTTTGATCTCCACCAAATCCCCTACCACCAATTGGTTGGCATTGATCTGGTTTTTTTTGCCATCACGGATGACAATGGCTTGCTATTTTCGGAGATTAAGAGTCACGATAATGATGAAGGAAGATTAACACATGAAGAAAGAGCTCAGAGAGACACGTTCATGTGTGCAAGACAGTAAGGAATTAGATAAAAAAGAGATGTGATAATAGAGAAGCTGCTAATATTAAATTCCACCAATCCACTTTGTATGTTTTGTTATGTTCAATTTACCTGTGGCACCAGATTCTTGAAGCTTGCAATGATGTTGGTACTCTTGAATTCTTGGTAGTAACCAAAGCACCCAGTCACCACAACGACAGCAATCAGGGTGATGGCCAAGTAAAGCTGAAGTCAGAAAAGACATTTAACGATAAAAACGGGCAGCTCGAAATGGCTCATTCAAATTGCACACCTTCCTCTCCTGTCTTAATTTTTCTTTCATCCTCTCTTTGTCTCTGTCTCTCACTGATTAGTCCCACTCAAAGCAATCCATTATCCATAGATGGACTTTATCTTCATTTTTAATTTCCACACTGCCATACAGGAGAAATACTCAAAATGATAAAATGACTCACATCATCAAAGCTGGTGAGGTTCCCTCTCCCAAGTTCAATTCCAAAGGCAATGAAGCAGATGACAGCTGCAACCCACATAAGACACTGCAGACCACCAGCCAGCTGCCTGGCAAACTTCACATACTCTGGAGTTCCTTTTGGAGGCTTTAGTTCATTGGGACCATCTCTCTCCAAGATTTGTTGGGCAAAGGTGGAAGTCAAACCCTGCAGATGGAATAAAGATGAGCAGATTAAATATTAGTGAGTACTTTTGAAAAAAAAAATAAAAAAATAATGTGCTAATAAGGAAATTCTCTTGGAGCTGAAAAGAAAATATGAAATGGGAAAGATATTGGTAAATCAAAAATAGAAAGCAATTTATATATTTAATAAACCTATAGGAAGAATGTAGTGAGGCAAAGGCTGGGCAGTAAGGACAGAAGGTCATTACTAAAGAAATGACGTACCTTGGTAATGCTTGTGTTGTATCTCATTTCCAGTTCTTCAATTGTAATCTCGTGGTCATCCTGCAGAAGGAGACAGAGTGCATCACTGATTCAGAACACTTGGAAAAGACAAAGCAGAATGAATAATGATGAGTCAGTGCTGTCTAATTGTAACATGGTCATAACTTCACAGCAGCTGATATAAAGCCCTGAGGCTTCTTTAGTATCACCTGTAAATCAGAGATGTATCTATACAGACCACAATCAATTATTGATCAGTCAATTTAAAAGAAGTACTGTCATTACTCACTATATCCATTTCTTTCTTCATACCCTCAAGTTTTTCCTTTTTCTTCATCTTTTTCTTCTTCTTCTTGTCCATCTCTCCATCCATCTCAAACATATTGTAAGTGTCCTAAACACAGGCAGAAATGGGAAAATAAGTACACACATTTGTACAGAAACGCCACTTTTTTTTGCACTAGTTTGAATATGTGACAACTCAAACAGTTCATTGGTTTGTCTTGCAGCAAAAAGAAAAAAATAATAAATTGTGACACTTCACTGTATGTTGTGTACTGTGTATATTATATTGAGAAAGAGAAGCATATGACTGTGGAAGACTGGTAAATTATGTTATTTACAGTAGATGAGAGACAGTAGTATATATTTGAAGGCTACACTGGTAGCACACATGCAACTCATTTAACTGGTTCCTTGTTTGCTTTTTGATTTCTACAAGTAAGTGTAAGCAAGTGTACAGTGCATAACATTTGCTCATATGTTTTAATTAATTAATAGATTTGTCGACCTTCTTCCACAACTGGTGATAATAATGAGGTGAATTGTCTGAGTCTCCTACCATTTTACTCATGATTGCTGGTGTGATAGAGGACTGCTCTCCTAAATCGATGGAGGTCCAGACCACTCGTTCTTTCTTCACCCCTGAAATTTTGGCTGTTAGTTAAGGTCCAGTCCTAAACACACACACACACACACACACACACACACACACACTAGTTAGAAACAGGACAAAAATTTGCGAGGAAAGCCTTTTATATCTGAAATTCCCCCTTTAACGCACACATGCGCACAAGCACCACTGAACACATAAATACATGTTCAAACATTCTCAATATGACAATCTGTGTAAAAAGGCACCTCAAGTAGCAACAATGTCACCCCTAGACAGGTCACACACACACACACACACACACACAATTATACAAATACATTCATATCACAAGCTGTCCGTAGGCTAATGTTTCTCTGGTATCTCTTATCACTCCAAAGCATGTTTCTCTTCCAGATAAACTGATTAGAGGAAGGATCAGTGAAGGTTAAATGACCCAATGTCATCCCTCACAATCTGCCTGTCGTTGCACTGCATCAGTTTACATTCATGTCCAAAGGTGCAATACAGTCTACTAAAGGCGACTGATTCATTCTTCATCATTCTAAATGGGATTAACTGCCCTAATATAATAAACATTAACTCAGAAAAATGTCTTAATTAATCGAGGGAAAATTAGTCATCTTTACTGTTGCTCTATAGCAATGAGCTGATGATCAGATGCATCCATGTAGAGTAGTAGAGTAGTAGAGTAAACTTTAATTATCCCAGAGGGAAATTACCGTGTCCAGCAGCATACACACAATACACAATACACAACACACAATTGTAGTATAAAACCTAGAGAATATACACATAGAATAAAAATCTGTACAAAATAAAAGAATACAAATAAAGTTATATTGCACCATAGTAAGGTTGTATAGATTTGCATAAAAATAGGATAAAACAAAAGAAGTAATATTGCACAATAGTAGAGTCTGTAGATTTGCACACATAGTAGAGTTATTGTAGATATTAGACTTTAGATTTTAGATTTAAGACTACCCTCCACACACCCTCCACACTGAATAAATAAATAACACAGAATACAGAAGGAAGTGAAAAAGTCCACATTGCACAGAAACATGAACATGGCCCTAACGCACAGTCCAGATAGAGAAGGGGTCAAGTATCCACATATCCAGGTGCTGGCCCAGTGGAGTGGTCATGCCTAGTGACATACACCCACCCACCAACACAGTATCTTAGGCAGTCCAGTCCCCAATAATAATGTCCTTATTAGTGTCCATCAGTGTGTTGTTGAACAGCTGTATGGTCCAGGGGACAAAGGACCTCCTTAGCCTATCTGTTCTGCAGGAGGGGGCACGGAGTCTGTCACTGAACAGACTGAGCTGGTTGATGAAGATGGCGTGCAGGGGGTGGTTCTGACTGTCCATCACAGAGTCCAATCTGCTCAGTGTTCTCCTCTCCGCGGTACTGGTCAGGGTCTCCAGCTCCATCCCCACCTTCCTCACCAGTCTGTCCAGATGTCTAGCATCTCTCCTCCTGATGCTTCCACCCCAGCAGGGCACAGCATAGGAGAGCACACTGGCCAACACAGACTGGTAGAACATGAGCAGGAGTCGGTTGCTGACATTGAAAGACTTTAGCCTCCTGAGGAAGTAAAGCCTGCTCTGGCCTTTCTTGTAGAGCATCTGAGTTAGTGGACCAATCCAGTTTATTGTCAAGATGCACTCCTAGGTACTTGTAAGTGCCGACTGTCTCGACATTCTCTCCCTCAATAGAGACAGACACCAGTCGTGGGGAGGATCTCCTGAAGTCAACTACCATTTCCTTAGTTTTGCTGGTGTTCAGGTGCAGCTGGTTGGTTGTCGCAGAGTTGTAGCTGAAGTCTGTAGTGTACAGAGTGAACAGTATGGGAGAAAGCACTGTTCCTTGTGGTGCTCCCGTGCTGCTGACCACCATCTCAGATGTATGGCTCCCCAGTCTCACAAACTGGGGCCCAAACCCAAACCAGACAGTACAATCAAGCCCCATAAGCCCCATGTTTTATTGTGTATGTTTTTATGTATTTATATTATAATGCAGCACTTAAAACTATTTAGGGACTTTTGTAGGTAACTGACAACCACAGATTAAGGCAAACAGCTTTCAGCTTTGCATTACTAGAAGGAGGCAGTGAGTATCATCAAGTATAAAAATGACAAAAAAAAGGGCAGTCGAAAACAAACAGGAAAGGAAATTACAGATATAAAAATTGGTATGATTTTGATTTCCAAAATTCCATTAAGTTTGTGAACAAGATTAGAGGCTTTAAACTGGATCGAGATTAGACCATGGTATCCTATGATGTGACCTCTCTTTTCACATACATCCCAACCACCCAGACGTCTATTGCTCGATCTCTGTCTGAATACCACTAACTTCCACTTCAGTGGAAGTTTTTACAGGCAGAAACATTGCTGTGCGATGGGTTCTTCAGTATCTCCAATTGTAGCCATGTTCTACATGGAAGATATAGAACACAGGTCCCTAAACACCTTCAGAGGAACAACACCAAGCCACTGGTATTGGTATGTGGGTGACAACTGGGTTAAATTCAAAACCCAGGAAATGCAAGCTTTCACTGAACACATCAACTCTGTGGACAGAACATTACATGAAACCCACTCACACCAAACAGTTCCTGCTCTTTGACTCACACTACCTGCTGGAACACAAGTTAGGGGTCATTAGAACTACAAAGCAGAGAGCCGATAGTGATCCCACGAGTGATTGAGGCCTGCAGGAGGAACACAAACACCTCAAGAAGGCACTTAAAACTTTTGGGTACATTGGAGAGACAAAATATTCAACATTCAACAAACACATGGCTCAGGAAGGTCAACTTTTCAGATCAAGAATTCAAGAACACGACCTCAACCTACATCTGCAGGACAAGAGATAGCTTAAAAGAGGAGTCAAGGAAGCCATCTAAGTTGAGAGGCCATCTCTCAACAGAAGAGGAGGTCTGTGTCACCATCTTTCTCCCACTTCTAACATTGTCCTTTCATCCCTCTCCAGAAGACTTTCACACCTAATTTCAGGTGACCCCAAACATAACAGGCATGGAAAACTGCAGGTGACTCATTATATGACTCCAATGACCATCGTTGGGCCTAGCCTAAGAATGTTTGATGACAGTCATTGACCTAACAACTATTGTTGGCACAATTTAAAGCACTTAGGGGAGTGGACTACATCCCACAGGGGTTAAACACCTGGGTTTCACCACAGTCCATCATAGATAAAGAACCCCCTTCAATGAGAGGAGAATATTTGAGAAATATCTACAAGTCCAGTTGTTTTTGATTCAACCCCTTTTGGCTACAATGACCTGGAAGAAGGAGAATCTCCACATGATGACAAAATTTTGTGATGGGGAAATGTTCAGCCATGGCAGAGGTCTGCACTCTCTGAGTGCTTTTTAGTTAACTTTTCATTTAGAAACTTCACTGATGACAAAACTAAAGCAGAGTCAGGAAATAAAAATGACCTATATTTAGTTTAGTACTTTTTTAGCCTGTGTAAGATCTGTAACTGAATGTGAGAGTGTGAAAACGGTTCTAATCTAATCTAAAAAAGGAACAGATTATGCTTTCAGTGAATCAAAAATCCATTATGTAAATTATTAATCAAGGATATTATGAACACATCTGACACTCCCCTGTGCTGTGCTAGGCAACTTGCAGGTACCATTATATCAGACATGCGTCATTAGCCCTCAAGAACCTCTGGCAGAGGAGCATTTTACAAGTAGATTTTTTAAAGGTATACTGCAAATGCAGTGATGCAAATTACAGTCACCCTATCATATAATACATCTGGTAAATAGTAACATTATCCATTGACAAAGTATTCCACCTAAACACAACTAACTAAACTTAATAATTTAAACACTGTAGAGGAGCAGTATATTTAAAACTATTATTTTAATTTTTTAATATAATTATATATTATTAATTACTATACAAAATGGGAACATAATTCCCCTTTCTTTTAAAGTCATTACATAAATCAGTTATATTATGAAATGTTATCATGTATAGGAGTAAAAAGTAAAAAATATAGCTAAGGTCACCGTGCCCCTCAACTGTTCCTACTTAGAACATATTGCATGCTGGGTAAATAACAGTAAGATAAGTTGTGTTTTAGAGTCAATATTGTATTACTGTATACTGCAGATTGACAGCATGATCAAAGTAATGTTATCAGCCTGATTTCATCAACTGTAATTACACATTATTGGGTGAGAGACAGGGACACAGACAGAAGGACCAACACACACGCATACACACACACACTAAAATGTTCTACTTGATCTGGAAAAAACGTGTTTTGGTTTAAACTTATTTGGTTGGTGTGACCCTGTGAGATATATATTTTGGGTAAGGTCATGTAGTTAATAAACTGAAATTGGATTATGATTAGACTACATTCATTTAAGATAAATTTACAATTTCTCAATAAATTCCAAATCTCTTACCAGTTCACAACACCTACAGATTTAACCAGGGCAGGAACACATGGAGCCCCCCCAGCAGTCATGCGGTAGAAATAAATGAAATTATGTCTCCTCTTTCTTTGATATTACTGGTCTTAATGTTGCAAGATTTCCATGAATAATCTCTCAGACAGCACGTTGGTGTTGTTGTTTATCGATAAAAAGCATAGCATTTCAGAAAGCTCAAGTTTTGCTGTAAAATTAGATTTAAATGCGTAAAAATACTGTAGCTGGCAAGTAATACATCCCCTTTTATTTCATTGTAGGTCCTTACTAAATGTATAAAATCGAGCTGTTATGTATTAATCTGTTCCCACGGACTCTCACTGATATATCCGTGGTTGAAGTAGGATTAGGCTAGTGATGGGCAAATGATACCAAGGATTTGGAGCTTGTGTCACTCTTCCTGAAGCGGAGTGATTCGAAATGCTGTGTCGGAGCTTGCATCAAAACACCAGTGTCACGTGACCGATGACTTTGGAAGCTTCATCGCTTCAAAATGTCCCCAAATGACAAACCATTATCTATCATAATCTAAGATTTTCCTTAGAAATGCTTCACACAAAAAACAATGTTTCTGAATTCAAACACCATGATCATTTGCAAAGTAGGAAGGATCTCTAATCCTGTTAGGGACTTTTAGTACAGTTTTTTAAATAAAGCTCAAAGCTTTAAATAAACCCTTAACCAACCTTTAACCCTTAATGTAACTTGCATTTATTGTTTGGGTTAATCTGGAATGTGTTTTAGAGTATGGGGGAGAGCATCTGCATATTTTATTGTAATGAAGATATAATAATTATTTGGTATGAATGAACAAAACACTTGAATGAGCACACAGACTTTTCTGAACTTTTATTGCTGTCATGGGATTGAAACAGTGCCAGTGCTTCAGTCGTGCTTTTTAGAGGTTGCTATTGCTTCAGTTGTCCACCAGATGTCACCGTCACTGAAGTCTCGAAGCTTTGAATCTTTTTCAGCACAATTGCTAGGAAAGCGTCAGTGCGTCATGAGGCTTCACTTGCCCACCACTAGTTTAGACAGTAAACTCGGCTACTTGCCTTACAAGAGGACCTTCGCTGAAAATTGACCTGAAGCTACCCACTTCATACAACCTAAACACAAATTAATGAAATTCAATAATTTTATCGGTGACGTCGGATCACAAATTCTCCGAAATGAGTCCAACCAATTACAGCTGCATCTGCCGATCACATGACACCGTCTAACGTCACTTCCCCGCGACGTTTCTTAGCGATATCTCCATGTGAAGAGCTTATGCCAAAGTTATCGCTTATAAGCCGGTAAGTCAAGTGTCATTATAATGATGATTACTATCTGCAGTGTGTTTGTAAATAAAGTTCATTCATATGGGAGGAAACGGGTTGAAAGGCCGCGGCTTGTTTCAGAGCGACTCTTCGTTTCCGCTACAAGGTCAGGATTTAACCTGCCGTAGGCACAACTACTTTGTGGCTGCCGGTTCTGTTAACGTTGCAGCTGGAGAGATGTCGTTACAGTAACATTTACCGTAACAAATATACAGTTGGTAATTTTGGTACATTACTGTCATTTTGTGCCTCAGGTAAGTGCCTTCATATTTAGTTAAACAATTGGCACCATTACAACCATTACATTGCAGATGAGCCCATTTATTGATCTGCTGTGGCTACTCAGGGTGATGCTGACTGCTGAATTGTGAGAACCCCTTTCTCTGCTCTTCCACCCGTGGCCAGTGTCTGTTTTTTTGGATGCAATGGCCAGCCGCCTCATCGGCAGATATACCCGTCTGCTCTGCAGGGCCTCCTTTCAGGCTCCAGCTGCTGCTGCTGCTGCCGCCTGCCCGTCCCTGCCTTTAGCTTCGCCTGCAGAAGTGCTGAGGGCTCAGGGCTGGCCATGGATCACAGAGAGGTTAATGTGTGAGGGAAAGACAGTTACCAAAGATGACACCATTCAAGCAATGCCTACATTGACCCAGTTGGATGTGTTGGTGGAAAAGGCAGCGGTGCCAGAGGACATCCTGCTGGCCTGGTCAGAGCACAAGGGAAATAGTAATCAAGCTGCTAGTTCCCTGATGAAGTGGACTCTGTTGGTGCTAAGGACCAAGGGAAAGTTGAAGGATCTCATGGGAGATTCAAGGCTTCTGGATATGAAGGCAACCATATCTCAGCAGGTGAGGAAGCCAGATACAGAGGTGAACTGTTGCTGCTATCATGTAAGGTTTATTAACATCTTACTCAAGCTCGTAAGTTTGCCTATTAAGATGAATTTATTTGTTTGAGTTTTTTTTCTTCTAGGTCTCTTCAGTGTGGAACGGCAATCTCGTCTCAGCGTTGCGGGCTCTCTGGATCATGGATTTGCCCTCCACTGATTCTGTACTCAGATCTGTCCAGACAGAAGTCCTGTGGCGACTGCGCAGGCTAACCTACAAGCAACTGGCCTGCCTGGCAGGCTGGGGAGCATTAAGGAAGGGACAGCAGGATGTGGCGATAGTGAACGCTGCGTTAAAGCAACTGGAACTGCGCTGGGTTGAAATTGCTGACACTAAAACCGTCAGTGAACTGGTCGCCAAAGGGCACCGCATGTCACCTACCTTGATGGACAGATTAGAGGACAAGGTATCAGAATTTAGAGCACCGATCACTTCTGCACACAGTTAATGTCCCAGTCAATCATTTCAATCTCAAAGTTACTGTATGTACTAGACCAGGTATTTTGGAAACAATGTTAGTGACTGTCCATAAAAGCTTGACAGTGTATTTCTCTGCGGAAGTAATTTAGGAGAAGGAGAAATTATATATGTTGGTCACATAATGTAAAATTTGAGCATATTGTAGAAAGAGTAATGAGACTGATACATTCATGAGTGTGCAGGATAGACTATATCTAAATTATTGTCTGGAGTAGCAGGTACAAAAGAGTCAATAAATCTTATTCACATAACAAAACATCAACTTCTTTTTAAGAGGTTCCATTCGGAGCATAACTTTAATGTTAATCTATGAAAGCTCCAGCAGATGTAGGTTCAATCAGCCCATAATCCTAAACCCAAGTGACATCCTTCTACCTGTATCTGCAGGCTTTGGAGCTCGCTGAGGGTTTTACTGCAGAAGAGATCCGCAAAGTCTGCTTGTCTTTGGCAGCTCAGAGCCGCAGATGTGTCCCACTCCTTAGAGCTATGTCCTACCATCTTCTCCAGAAGCCATCTTCAGAGTTCACCACTGCACTCATACTGGATATGGCTTTTGCTTATGGTAAATATGCTCAAGATAAACCTGTGAAGGGTTACAGGCCTCAAGGGGACATCACCCACCTCTGCAGGCACTTTATTTAGTAGATGTAATGATTTAATGTCAAAATAACGTCATTTTTTAATGCTTTAGCTTTGGATGTACTAATTAGCAAAACTTCTTTCTAGTTCTGACAACACATCTTCATATGTACACCTTTTTTAAATAACATTTAACCTAGATAATGGATAGTGGCAAAAAAAATCTCAAGTGTAAAATTTAATGTATAGTGCAAATCAGAAGCAATTAAAACACTATCTGCTAACAGTATCATCTTTCTTTTTGCCCTTCGATAGGGAAGTTGAATTTCCATCATTCTCAGGTATTTCAGCGAATGGCCTTGGAGTTGTTGCCCAGAGTCCCTGAGCTAAACTCTCTTAATGTCACACGCTGCGCTAAATCACTGGGTTTCCTCAAATGGCTGCACATCCCTCTTTTTGAGGCCTTTGCTGAGGTTAGTCATACATTTATGGTTAACTCTAATTCATTTAACTCTGAAAAGTGCTTATTGTCTAATTTTAGATAAAGTAATATGTTTTTTCTCACTGACTGTGTAACTTTCTCTCTGTGCATTTTTTCACCAGCACTACACTTCAAACAGTCAGTCATACAGTCTTCTTCAGCTCTGTAATCTGCTCATGACGTTTGCCAGACTAGGTTTCCGGCCCAGAAAAGGAGAAGAGTTCTTTAGCCAGGTAGTAACAACGTTAAAGGCTGCTTTTAGGCTTTTTACGTGGTTGCTTACACTTCTTCCCTTGAACATATTATATGTGTGTGTCATTTTTCATAAAGGTTCATTCTATGCTTGAGGAGTCTCTCTCTGGCCTGGAGCCTTTCCTACAGACAGATGTTGTTTGGTCTCTGTGTGTGCTACAGCAGGCCAAGCCCCACTACCTCATCCCACTTTCACAACCAAGTCACGTTGCCAAACTGTCAGGTAAAACAAATAGCTGTGGGTGTTTATCCTACATAGGTTATAGGGAATTTATAAATATACAATTCCACATTTAAGATCCCACATATTGGTGCATACATCAATGTCAGCACTTCAGGAGAAACTTGTCATAAAGTACCTGCTTCTCTAAGCTGGGAGAGGCTGGTGAAAGTGGTTGGAACACCTGGGGCCTCATGCATAAAAGACTGCACAGCTTTCATACTGAAAGATGGCTGACACGCACAATTCATAATGTTCTTAAACTAAAATATCGATACTTGTATGTGTACACAAGGTTCTGCGCCCCTTTCCCATATACTTCCCAATCAACATGAGATTTAATATACACGTATGCACCAATCAACCCCGCCCTGTCTCCACCGATAAATGACTATGCAAATGAGTATTAAAAACACTCCGCCATACCCTCATTTTCCAAATAACAAGGGAAATCCCACTGCGAAACACACGTTGCTGATCTGTGTCAGCCAGATAAATATATTCACTTTGGTGGTTTTTCCTCTGCTGTCAGCAACAAACACAAAATTATGGAGTGGCAGAGTATGACAATGGCTGTCAATGCAGCCGACTCAAAGTCTTGCACAGTGAAATGAAATACAACTTAGGTGTCCATATTGACCACATGTTAAAATGAAAATACTCACGCAGCATCATATAATTAATGTTGTGAAAAAGCATCCCAAAACCTGCGCTAACATTGCTATGAGCATCATCAGCAGATTTGCTGATATTATATGTAAACGTTTTCACTCCATCAACATGCATCTGATCTCTGATGCACAAATGTGTCTAATGACTGTTGAGGCACGGTGGCCTGGTGCAACTCACCGTTCATTCATTCTGAGGACAAGTAGTGTTGGAAATTATTCCAACATCATTATAATTATATGGTGCTAATGCTAGGTTTGTATTGTCAGTTGAATATGTGGTTAATGTGAACATTTGTGAACGCTTCTGTATTTTATTCAGTGTGCGAGACTCTGAGCGGGCTGCATTGACTGCCACTTCATTGTTTTGCGTTAAATATTTTTATCTGGCTTCCACCTCACTGATCAGCAACTTAATCACACAGTAAGTTAAGTTCTTCTGATTAGTGTGTTATGTAGCAGGATTTCCATTGTTATTTGTAAAATAAGGGGAAGATGGAGTGTATTTATACTCCTTTGCATAGTCATTTATGGGCAGAAGCAGGGCGAGGTCACTTGCGTGTGCGCTCAATCTCATGTTGATTGGGATGTGTGTAGGAATGGTACGCAGAACCTAACGTAAGCACAAGATGTCGATGTTTTTGTGCATACTCCATCTTTCAGTATGAAAGCTGCGCAGTCCGTTTTGCATGAGGCCCCAGGTCTTGAAGCACAAACAACACTACACTACACTAGTACACCTGATCAGGCTGTCAGATTCATCATTAAGCATTGTAATTTATTTGAATATGTTAGGTTTTGCAGAGTTAGTCATACAAAATAAGCAAATTAAAGATGTCATCTTGGGCTTAATAACGTATATCAAATTGGGTTATCAGACTCAAGTGTGAGTGATATTTTGTTTCTGGGCCAAAGAAATTGTATGATTCTTTCATGAATTCTATTAAAATACTGTACTCTCTTGCAGGACTCTGGGAGCTGTGGCTCAGTAGGTGGCAGTGTAGCACACGATTTCTGTTTAGAGAGACAAATTAATACAATTTTTTCCCAGATATGAAGCATAGCATTGATTGCTAAAACATTCTTCAGTGGATTTCCAGGACTTATTCTCCTTCTCTGTTCTCTTTTTTCTGTCTACAGATGGCAGTGCTGCTCAAATCGAGAACTATCAACTGAAGCTCCTCCACATTGCTGCTACTCTCAACTTAGAGCATCCTTGTTCAGCTGCTCCGTTCTCCTTAAATGTCCCGACTTTGCCATCTGTCCCAAACAGCATTTCCACCCTGAAGAGCAGTCTAAGAGAGGCATCACAGAGTTTGGTGGATGGAAGGACAGAAGCCCTTCGCACTGGAGTTGACACTGTATATGGATGGATTATTGGTAACCCATAAATATACTGTCAGACCACGTACACAATTATGCTGTCTTTTCCTTTCATTTCTGGAATTTTACTTCTACTCTGAAGGAGAAGTCAGTCTCCAGCAGCATTTAATAACACAAATCTTTGCAAACTGACATGCTCTTCTCTAATCAGATAGTGAGCTGGTGGTAGATTGTGACAACAAACCCATTGATTTGTCAATGCTGAAAGCCCCTCACCTGCCCAGTGGAGGAGGAGACCAGGCTTTACCTGTGGGGGCAAGACGGTGAGTCAAAGAAGAGAATCAAGTGGGCCAAGATTGTTTTTTTCTAATTGTTTTAACTTATTTTTCTCTACATTTGCATCTGTTTTTGTAGGATTGCTTTTGTGGCTTGGGAATTTCCCAATTTTGGCTCAAAGAGCAAAGACCTTCTTGGGCGGTTTGCTATGATGAAGCGACATCTTCAGTTGGCTGGTTTCATCACAGTGGAGGTAAGGAAAAAAGCAGGAGTTCGGTTAACCCAGCTTTGTGGCAGTGTTGATGATGGTTTATCTGCTCCAAAAAGGTTTTTCTTTTAATAACCGTGATCAAATTATTTTTATGATATAGTGTGAACTGAGCTGTTTGGTTTCCAGGTCATGTTTTCATTATACACACACTCGTCAAAGCTAACTGAAAAAAGTGTTTTTGATACTGTGTTTTTTGTTACTGTGATAGTAATATTTCAGTGAACAGGGGCAGTGCTCCTGCTGCTTCTGATGTATCTGACAGGCTAAGTCAATTTGAACAATGGACCGAAACCTTTGGTAAAGCAGAGAGTCGTGTGTACCACTGCAGGCTGTGGTATAAATAGACCTGCAGCCACAGCTCTGCTTCATCTAGGCCAATCCAAGCACTCTTGCTTTCATTTAGGACAAACTCCTAAGCCAGTAGTTGCATCACTTCCCTCTAAGATTTGCAGTGTTGCAGGATGTGTCAGCTGGGTTTATGCCATCCTGACACCAACAACATGCATTATGTTCCTTGTTATATTTGTAAATATGTGATAATAAAATTATTTTCACAATTGCTTACACTTCTTTAGTACTCAAAGATCATTGCTAACGAAAGTATTTGCTCATGAACCTTTTAAAGAAACATTTTATGAATACATCCTTTTGTCCTCTTTCAGGTGCCATATTATGAGTGGCTGGAGTTGAAGACAGACTGGCAGAAATTTGCATACCTGAAAGATAAAATGGGGAAGGCTGTGGCCGAGGACATGGCAAAGTGAACTAGGAAAAGTCTTAATCAGAAATTGCAGACTCAGCTGAATCCCAAACTATTGGGACCTCAAAGGACTGCAGATATACACCCACATATATACTCAGACCAGAGCAGCACTACAGAAAAGCTCTCATACTTTTAAACTTTCACTCTGGTTCCCTTGGCAACATGTGGGGCTTTCCCTGTTTCCATGGTGTTGACGAGCAAAGGTTTTTGGAGACAGAGACGTAAATAAACACAAAAATGAATTGTTTAGTAGATTAGCCTGCCATAAATTATATTATCAAAGACAAGTCTGCCATGTACAAACAGAAGTAACTGGGCCTTTTGTACAAATTTGTGCTTAGTAGCATGAACAACTATCTTTGTCAACATATGTGGAGTCATCTTCTGATTGAATAAATTGTTTTGCTGTGGGTTTGTTCTGTTTCTTTTTATTCTCATGAGATTGAGTGCACTGTATGCCTTGTGGGATTCAGATTCAGGATGAGTATGATAGGGTGTGCATCAGATGGTATTTGGTGTCGTATTCAGACCGAGGATGCTTTATTTCACATCTAAGAGCTAGTTCACACACACCTTTTCTTCTTCTGTGCATATTTATTGGCTCATCACAGACTGACAACTTGTTTGTTACTGTGTTCATGGGAAGCTCAAGTAATTTATTTTGCTATTTAACACAACAAGCCTTTTTCTTAAAGAACAACAGCAATATCATGACGAGGCGGCATAAGATAACGCAACATTATGGGCAATGGAAGCTGACACCAGGGGCTGCTAAGTGCCAGAAAAAAGACTGACTAATGCAAAGCAGGACGGAGAGGAGAAAATGAGTAAAACTGAGTGGGAACTACAGGGTAATACAGAGCCACCATGGCAAATTAGGTCACAGAAAAGGATAAATGCCTTTCAGTGTAAGATTTTTGTACAGTTTATCAGCAGCTGCATTTGTTCATGTCAACTGGATTGCACAGGGACTTGACATTAACCATTAAAGCAGGAATCACCTTTGCTCAGCTGGCACTCACACAGTTTTAGGTTGTCATGTAGACAACCACTGCTGGGTTTTTGGTTCACTGACACTTCCCTTTTTATCTCTTTCTATTTTCATCTATTTTTCCCCTCACTTGTTATCTATAAAAGTCGAGAAACAGAGGCTGAAAAGCAGAAGTGCGGGATAGGTTTATGATGGAGAGCAGAAACAGATGGTGTAGCTGCCCCCAAGGGTAACTACAGCTTCCTCTGGGATGCAATTAGAACTAGGGGCAGACAATGTGATTAGCATAGAATACTTTTAGGTTTTGTTTCTGCCCTTCTGTTTCCAAGGTTTCTAATTCTTGTTTGGTTTTCCTTGAATCAGATTCTCTCTTGTTGATTTCTCCATATTCCTCATTTGTGCAGTACTTCCTCCAAGGTTGAGGGCAGTACTGAGAGCTGTGGAAATCTGCTGACATCATCACCAAAGATCCAGTCATTGCTTGGCTTGGAGAGAAGGAGGTGGGGTAGTGAAAAGGGAGAGGATACACAGAGGAAGGAAGGGAGGGAGAGAGGGAGGAGGGAAGGCAAGCTGGAATTGGGCATCATGAGAAAATACTGCAGCTCCCTTACACACACACACACACACACACACACATATTCAGATGAAGTGGATCATGAGTCTCTAAAACACACGCCCACAATGTTAGCAACACTGTGCTGCAGCACAGTGAGAGACCAGCACACAGATACCTCAGTCTTTCACTCTCCCTCTGTCTCATTCTGCCTCATACACACACACGTAGAGAAAG
This sequence comes from Psettodes erumei, assembly GCA_016785225.1. Lineage (NCBI taxonomy): Eukaryota > Metazoa > Chordata > Actinopteri > Pleuronectiformes > Psettodidae > Psettodes > Psettodes erumei. Next base: position 52,301 of record JAFBJZ010000365.1, on the reverse strand, counting down.
ACGTGCTGCAGGGAAGATCTGAGTGTTGGATCACTGAGCATCCAGCCCCCTCCCTCCCTCTTCTTTTGCTTTCTCCCTCTCAGTCCCTCTCCCTGTTCACTTTGTCTGTTCCAGCTGTATGGTTTATCGTTGCATCAGAGCCAAAGAGAGCCAGCAAGAAGCATGCCTGGGGAGAGCACTCAGAGATCTGTCCCCGCCAACAAGCCTCCAGAGCAGGGAGCTGAGGAGACAGGGCTCCCTGGACCAGGTAGGTACTCTTGGGTGGGGATGTAGAAGGGAGAATGAGGTAATTAAGTGGATATATATGGTCGAAGACAGAAACATGGGCATATTTGGGAAGAAAAAAAAGATAATGTAGAGTAAGTAGATGGTGTTAAATTGTTTGGAGCAGAAGGGGTGAAAAGAGAGAGGAAGAAAGCATAACATATATTTAGTGACTTCTAGGCCATTGAAAGTATATGACACTACGAGATAAACAGTCTGTTTTCACCTTCCATGTGGAGTGTGGCAGTTTTAACCTGGGTTATCTCTACATGTCTGTTGACGTCTGCAAAGGGTTAGCTATGAATTAGCCTCCTCACTAAACTACATGTTGTTTGCCCCTCCAGCTCCAGGCTGTTAGCAGCCTCCCAAAGCCTCAACCCCATAGCTGTCATCTGTGCACTAAATCCCAATTAACAAACATTCTCCCACCTAAAATGCGCTGCTGATCTCCAAAACATTTATGTGACTGCCAAGCCCCCTTGCCTCCACCCTAACCCTGGCCTCCTCAGCCCTGTACCTTCTTCCTCTGCCCCATAATCAGCCCCAGTGCTGCCCCATTCGCATCCACATCCACAGCTCTCCATCAGTTTTGCAAACTGTAAGGACAGCGAATAATGGCTCCTCCCTTCCCCCAGCCTCAGCAGGAACGTGACACAGCAGCATAGCGGAGCACTCTGTAGGAACACACAAACAAAACCACATCGCAAGAACAAGAACAGCTTATTTCCTACTTTTTAAAAAAAATATTGATTGTTATTTCTCATGTTGCCTAAGTTGTGAAATCATGAGATAGGTAATAAGGGAGGGAGATGGCAATGGGGTACGGTTGGATCCATGAAGATGAGAGATTGGGAGGGTCAAGATTTTATAGTCTCAGTAGTTAGTCAGGCAATAATGACGCTGTCAATAGAGCTATCTTTTTTTAAATTGTGTACAATTATTGCATGATATAGCTTTCATGATCACAATGTTTGAATTCAGCATATTGTAAACACCTGACAGTTATAATTGATAACCTAGAAAAAACTGTCTGCTTCCTCTCTGCTGGAAGTATTTTGCAGAAGTTTGTTATTTTAGATATAGTATTACTGCTTTAACTTCATCATTGCTCTGATCTGTTGTTTTCCCCAAAATTATTTCAAGCTTTCCTGGCCTAAATAGTAGCGGAGGATGGAGGAATGACACAATTTGTCATATGCTCTGTACAACTTGTATTCTGTCACAATGTTGATGAGAAAGGGGAGATCTTCCTATGAGTAATAGGAGGAGGACCAGGTGAAGAAAGACAAAGGAGCACATGAAACTGTTTGAGTTTATTTTCTTAGTGGTTCAGGCTTAGCAGTAGCTGAAACAGAGGCTCCCTGTTGGGGTTGACAGCGCTGCAGCCTCTGTGACGCAGCTCCAGCCTGCTCAGCTTGCTGCGGCCTGCTCCTCATACGACAAGCCTAGTGCTCAGATTCACCGTGTTCCTCCAGAGGAGACACTGAAGCTGGGCCAGGGAGAGGAGGAGAGGCAGACATCTGTAGACTATTGGCAGCTCTGATTCTGCAACTAAAAGACAGAAGCTGACAGTTAACTATATGCTAACAGACACAGTACATGTCACTGGCTTATTTAGCAGTCAAACAAAACAGCAGTTTCCACATTATGCAGTAGCTACATTCAATTCCAACTCAAAGCATATAAGTAAAAGAGATACAATATGCTTATATGTACTCAATATAGGTGTTGTTATGCTTGGTTCTCTGTAAATACGAGTTAGTCTCCTTCTGCAGGAAGATACAAAGACATAGGCTACTCATTACTTATTCTTCACAGTGGACTGTACTATACATGTTAGGGGGTGTATGGTAGTTGGCTTTTGTGCATGCTTAAATGAGCATCTCTCAGTATCAGTTTTTTTTTTCTCTTAGGTATGACTCAGCATCCACACAAATGCACCTTGAGCTTGTTATTGGGGCAGTGATCAGGCATGGCTGCTAAGTGCTGATGCCTACATTTGTCACCACAACAGGCAGGGCTGGTTAGCTGTGAAGGAGGTGAAGCAGATGAGGTACACATTTTGAGAAAACAACAACATGGAGGCAAGAGAAGGAAGAAAAGAGTCACAGCTAAAAGTAAGACAAGGAGAAGCAGCTATAGATTCATGTAGAAAGTAGGACTAAGGAGAGGATTATGGTTTTAGCTGTTAAGAGAGAAATTCTGGATAAGTGAGACAAAGAAGTGGCTACAGAGCAGAGAATCGATGAGTAAGTGATATCTGGGGTCCTGGCTGAACAAATGTGTATGGATGTATGTGTTTGTGGCTGGCACTAAGCTGAGCCACTTGTGTGTTATAATGGACAATCAGCATGTGGATGGAGGTCATGGTGGCACTGACCCAGTTAAGAGATCAAATCAAGGTTCTGTTCCCTCCTTGTATGTTATAGAGCAAAAGGCTTATATCACATCCTCTGTGATATTTTAGTGAATGTATAGAGTTGTATTACGGTAATCAGTTTGAAATAGAACACTGTAGTTAGTTAAGAGTTATTTTTGGCTTTTTGTGCTTGCTCATTGTGGGAATCTGTTGGGTTTCTCTCTCTAACATTGTGAGGTCTTGAGATAAAGTTTATTGTGATTTCATGCCATACAAATAAAATTTGATTGGATTCGACTGGATTGTTTTGTTTTCCAAAGGCAGTTGCAGTGTCAGAGTGACATACAGAACTGAGAGATATCTGAATTTTTCTGCATTTTTGTGACTTTTCTGTACCTTCTCAGAGTAAGTATGTGGGAGAACAAAAGTAAAATTCAACTGAAGACATAGAAAGTTGATTATTATGAACAAAATGAGATGTAGCCTTCACATGCCAAGTGCTGTGGTGCTGAAATAAATTGAATGATCTTATTACATCTTCATTACATTAAAACATACATTTGATAAAGTAGCAATTTCATTACTGTCTCATTTTAATTTATTTTACCTTGACGCAACTGCTCCTTCCCTCTATTTAAACTGTTGCTTTACATTGCTTTGTCTTTCTTCAGATATAACCAGGCACCCATCTACTGACTCTACTCCAAGTGACAGTAGCTCCTCCCCTAGCGATAGTGGTCCAAGCCCTTCTCCCTGTATTCCTCAGAAGTTACCCCCACCATGCACTTCTCCATTTGGACCACGACTATTTCATGCAACACATAGCTCCTCTGGTACTAAAAGACCTCAGCCTGAAGGCTCTGACCATCGTAACACCACCACACCGAGACTGTCTGGAATGTTAGGTGGTCATGGACCATGTGGCCGCAATATTCCTGATAAGATGGAAAGAATCAAGGTGTGTGTTATGTATATCAGCATATTTGCATATTTACTGCAGATATGTCACCATACTTTAATATATACTTTAATAATTGTATGTATAATGTGTTATTCCCAGGTCCTGACTGGTTTTGAGGTGGTGAGTGACAATCAAGAGCCACAAACCATTGACACAAGGGTGGTGATGGGTCAAGAGACACTGCTTAAAACAACAGAGATCCAGAAAGAGAAACCCTTGGTTGAGCTAAGTAGTCAGGTTACCCTTTTGCCAGCTATCCCAAGCTTCTTAGATCCTCAGGGGCAAGCAAATAAGACACAGCTTGAAACCAACAAAGACGAAAGCCAAGCCCAAAATCCCCCAAAACAGCATGATCTGCAAAATGACCCTGTGCAGCCCCCAATTACCCTACCCTCCCCCTTTCACAAGCCCCTTATTCCTCCCTCCTCTTCTCCAAACCCTGTCACAACTGATGATAGTTTGATGGAGGATCAGGAAGTGGGTCAAACCCTCTCTCAAAAGGAAGTGCCTTCCCTCTCCATTTCTGAGCTGGCCTGTCCAGTTGCATTGTCCTTCTCTGAGCCAGCCTATGCTGTTAATCCTTTACAAGTGGGTGTACCTTCGTCTCTTGACCCTGACCTTTATTATACTGCCCCTTCTACCCCAATCAAAATAGCTTCCCGCTCTTTGCAAGTGAAACATCATTCATATCCTGGTTCTCCAGCCTGCCCCCTCTCCCCTGGTTCTCCCTCAGACAGCGAGGACCTCTGTTCCCCTCTCACCTCTCCCTCTGGCTCTTATATCACAGCAGAGGGAGGCAGCTGGACGTCATCTTACACGTCTTCCAACTCCCCCTCTGCTTCCCCCAATCTGCTCCTCACGGAAGAAGCACAGGAAGCCCCTGCTTGCTTTGTGAGCTCCTTATCAGAAATTGGAGATGAAGCTGGGGACGAAAAGGGACAGGTGGGTCCAGAACAGGAGGAGGAAAGGGCAGGAGACTTCTGCCCATACCGCCGCGATTTTGTAATGAATTCACAGATCAGTATCACAGGGACAGTGATCCATGAAGAGGAAGAAAATCCAAAAGTGGATAAGATCAGGTTTTCCAGAGAAAGTTGTCATCCATGTTGGGTGACAGAGGATACATCTCCTCTGAGGAGCAGTAGCAGCCATAGCAGTGACTCCCAGGAGGATGGAGGAGAATCTGAAAGCTCTCTCTGCCCACTGGAGGAGGAAGCTGGTTCAGGGAGAATAGAGTACTCATGCAGACCCATGCAGACAGGCCTGAATCTGCAAATGAAGGCATGTATATCAGAGGATCATTATGGACATATGGATGACCACTCACAACTACCCTCCACTGCCTTGACTCCTGACATGACCATGGCCTCATCTAGCTTCAGACCTGACTCACCTCTTAACCCCCTGGATGCCTTTTGTCCAAGAGCCTTTGATAGGCTTGGCCCCAGTTCTTTCATGCTCTCCCAGGCAGCCTGTGCCAATGATATGGCAGAGGAGGAAAGGATGATCCCTGCCTCCCTCATCTCCTTTCCCCTCCACACTAGCCTTATCTTTAAGGCTGATTCCATGGAAATCACTCTCTTCCCCACAGAGGATGAGAATGAAATAGGAGAAGTTCATGACAGAAATGAAGGAAAAGATGTTGATGCATATGCAGCAGGAGAGGAGGAGGCAGATGTTGAAGATGATGATGATGATGATGATGATGATGATGATGATGATGATGGTGGTGATGGTGATGGTGATATAAATGGTGCTGCCAATGCTGATGATGAAAATAATGATGATGACAGCAGTGATAACCCAGATGAGGCAGGCGATGAAGCTAAGGTGGAGGTGGAAGTGGTGGAAGAGGAGGAAAAGGAGGAAGATGAAGAAGAAGAGCAGGAGGATGATGAGGAGGAGTGTGATAGCAAAGCAGTGGAGGATCCTACAGATGAGGACAGCTCAGCATCCTTCCTTCATTCTCTTTCAGAGACATCTATTAATGAGGGCTTAGACGAATCGTTCTGTTTTCAAGATGATACAGATGACTCATTCGATTCTGCATCCTATAATGGGGAGGAAGATGAACATCTATACAGCACTGAGAGGCATGCACAATCAGTAGAACCCACACCAATGGATGCACTTGATCTGACTGGCATCCAATCACACCCCAAACAGGGGTGTACCACTGGAACAGGTCAAGATGAACCTTGGAGCACACACACGAGAGCAGACAAACTAGGGGATCACCTCAAAACCACCTGTCTTCCTGAAGCTATTGCTGCTCACTCCATGGACAAAGAAATAAAACCCAAAACTTTGGATGAACCTAAACCCCATGAACCTAAGTCAGGCCCTGAACTGAAATTGACCAGTGAGTTAGGTCAGACACAACTTTTACACACCAAAGTGAGCACAGATGAACCAGTAGGAAACAAGAAACTGTCTCCTTTAAAGGCAATTTGTTGTCAACCTGAGTCTTCCAGCAGAAACCTCCACCTAAACAAGAGTGGGAGAGAGAGTGAGATCTCTGTTTCTTTCACCCCCCTTGAGGAGCCTACGGACAGCCCTCATGTTAACTATTCCACCACTCCTGTTGTCATTTATGCTCCCCCCGATGTTGCTTATGAGTTGAACCCTGCTCCCCCTTCTGCCCCTTCCACACAGGAGACAGATTTTAACAGTTCAGTTCTTCTGGAAAAAATGGCTGAGGAAGATCCCCAAAAGAAAGATACCTATATGAAAAAGGAAAGATATTATAAAGAGGGGGAATCCACAGAAGAACCAGAAAGGGACTCTTTCAAATTACTTATCAAGCCTCGTCATTATCAGCCAGAAAGCCACAGGACTGTTGGAGCAACTAGACTTGTATTATCAAAGTCGTTCTCCAGTAAATGTAATGCGCCGGGAGGGGCAGGGGCCATGTGTAGACCCAGCATATACAGGGAGTCTGACATTGAGTTTGACCAGAAGAATGGTAATGTTTCTGCTGAGTCAATGACGGCAGAGTGTAGAAGTACTGATTTTCTTCCCTCTCTTAATCTGGCAGCTGCCACCAATGACTTGAATAAAGGTGTTCTCCTTCTGTCCTGCCCTAAAGATCCAAGTCCCAACCCCAGTAATATCCCTGTTTCTGTCGCTCCAGAGGTTGTCTCAGAACTTTCTGGTAATCTGGCCTTGAACCCTGAACATTTCCCTGGTGACTCTGCCCAGGACAACCTGAGGGAAAACATTGTCAGCACTGGTGAGGGGGTACTGGGAGCTGTTGGATCTCCACACTCCCCACTTGCCATTTCACCCAAAAGGGAAAACTCAGAAATAGACATGAGCAGGGAAATGGATCCCAGAGCTGGGGCATGGTGTGATGACAGGGTGGGTCTGGGGTTTGGTGTAAGATCAGGCTCAGATGACTTTAGTGTCTGGGGTGCAGGAGAATCTTTTTCCCTGTCTCTGGAAAGGAGTTATGAGATAGAGGCAGAGAGTCTGCTCATGTGTGACACAGTAGGCCAAAGCACACAAATGGCTGTGGTTCCCAACAAGAGCAGTGAAGTGCATAAAAATCAGGACAATGAGCTGGGATCTCTTCTCAATGAGGAGGATAACAACGCTCTATGTGGTAAGAGGGATCAGATGGTATATGAAGAATTGGTAGAAGAGGGAGCTTCGGAGTCCAACTTAGCCCATTGGAAGTCCATCGAGGAGATCTCAGAAGCAGGTGGAGGAGAGGATGGAAGCTCCAGATTCCTGAATGATGATGTCAGTAATCTTAATCCAGAAAAGGATGGAGATAACATATACACAAAAATACAAGACAATTGGAAGAATTCTAACAATAACAATTACTCTTCCTTTGACTCCTTGGAGAAAGCCATGTATGGAAGTCTGAATGCTCTATCAGAGGATTTTAGACCCCAGAGTGTGAGTGTCAGTGTTAGAGAGTCTGTGTCGAATATTCCCCTTGAAGAGATGCCACATCAGGTTTCTGACATAATTGCTGATGAAGAGCAAGAATCAACAGACAGTTCCATAAACCCGGCATCAGACACAACACTGGCACCATCCTCAGAGGAAGGTGTCTGTAGCATCTCAGTCCCATTAGTGAAAACCTGCATGCACCCAGCTGCAATAAACAAATATTTCAGTCCGCAAGATAAATCAAGATGTCATACTCATCCAGAGTATCAGACAATCAATCCAGAGACTGATATGGCACTTTCTTTGCTACATGGGTCCTTTGGTCCCTTTTCTCCCAAATGCAAATCTAATGAATCCAGGACAGGTAGAGCATGTCAGGAAAAGGTGGAAAATGTTGGTTCTCCAGCAGAACCAGATATTGTGAAGCCTCAGACTGAAGGCCAGAAAAAAGGTGATGTGACTGCCAGACTGATTGATAAGCCAAAGATGAAAGATGCCTTCAGAGAACAGCAGTGTGCTGTTTGTAACTCAGGGGAAAAAGATGAGGAAAAAGAGAGAGGGGAAGAGAAAGATAAGGATAACAAAAAGGACAGAAAAGACCCTCTTGTAAAGAATAGCCCAGAGCATTTTGAGTGTTACATCCCTAAGAGGGAACTTTGCACAGATAAACCAGTTGCTGCAAAGAAAGGGAGGAGAGGGAGGCACAACAAAGACAGGGCATCCCAGAGGGGCAGTCCTGCTGACTGCAGCCCTGAATCTATTGAATATTCAAAGAATGACGCTCTATTAAATACCATAGCAGATGGATGGACAAAAGGGATCACAGACAATTCTAAAACCAAGACAGGTAAAAAGGCAAACAACAAAGCTTCATCATTAAACTTTCAACTGAGGACATCTGGGACAGACATGGCAGAATCTAGTTCACAGATGCAGGGACATAACAGTCCTGATGTCAAAAATACTACCCATGCATACTGCAATTCAACCATGCATACCCCAGAAAATCTGAATGCTGTTTTGTTACCGAACCAAGAATTACAACATAAACAGGAAGTGCTTGAATTCAGACCTGAGAGAATAATTACTGTTGACATTAATGACAACAGCACAGATACTGACCACAGCCTCCTTAACCAGGATTCCGTATCATGCTCTCTGAATCTTCTCCCTCTCTCAGCATCTCCTGATTCCCTCTCCTTCCCTGTACCCAGTGCCTCAACAGAGCCAGAGGATCTTTCCACACCTGTGCAGGAATCCCAACCTGTCCCCTCAGCACAGCAACAGTCTTCATTGTCCATGTGCCACACCACACATACCCTTTGCTCTACCTCCTCAATAACACAGCAAGCCCCTGTTTCCCAATATTTTTCGAACAGCAACCTCCAAGAGGTCGCTGTTGTCCTTTCTACATCAGCTACATCTACCACAAGTGTATCTTCGCCCTCTTTCTCCACTGCTACACAGTTCAGCCTCTCCCAGCCTACGCAGGAATCATCTTCATCTGGGTCCCACACTCCAGAATTAGCATGCGTTCCAGACTCTATTTCCTGTCCCCAGTCTCAGCCTAATCTCAGCACCCAGTCTCACACCCGAATCAAGCAAGGTCGCACATGGACCACACTAGACATGCACCGAGGTGAGTACAGGCATGATGGCTATTTAGATTGATATCAGAAAGAAAGAAAAGAGAGCTTTGCATGTTGGGATTGTATTAAAGAGAAAAATGTCAAATGTGTGTCTCCTAATACAAATCTGATCAATAAATTTGTGCTCTGTAAGGTCCCAGTTTGGCTGAGGAGGAGACAGACAGTGAGGATGATGGTGGACCACCTCAACATGATCACAGATCCCAGAGCGGAGGAGACAAAAAGGGATTTTTGCTGAATGAGTCCAGCTCAAACAATAACCAGGAAATACAGCCTTTTTCGGCCCACCAAATAACTGAGAGACAGTCAGGCTGTTCAATCAACCACAGCCACAAGATTTCTGAAGAGATCAACCCATCCTTTAAAAAGAATTGTAAGTAGTTTCTGACATAGTTGTTTCTGTGGGATTCTGCTCTCTATTCTACGCTCCACCCTTCTCTCTGTTTCCATCTTTTGCTTTGTCTCTACAACCACAATCACTGTTACTCTGTGTTACATGTAGCTGGATTTGAATATTATATATATCATACAGGGCAAAATGTCCTAACATGTTTTGCTGACAGTTACACAAGAGACATAAATTCCCTGCCTGATATAATAATGACACTTTTTTCACTATCAATGTCAATGAATTCACCTACTATGTGAAATCATTTAGTAGGATATAATTAAATTTATTTTCAATTGGCTAATCCCCTGGTGTTTATTAGATGAACTTTTATATTTTATAATACACACTTTTCATCAACAGAACACTAATGAGATAGCAAAAGCAATCAGGGTATTAATGAGTCTATGGTGATTAGATTCTGTAGCAGTGAAGATATGATACCCTTCACTTATATGATTTGTATGTGTGTTGTGTGGAAAATGTGCTTATGTAGGTTCCATATTGGCTTCCTGTAATGAGTCTGAGAGTGAGGGGTCTGTGCCTGAACTAGAAGAGCCAGAGCCACTGAAAGCATCAGAGCCCCAGGTGAGTCCTGCTGCTTGTAGGTAACTTAGTAAAACAGATAAAATGTATGACATTATACCTGATGAAATTTAAGAACATTTAGATCCTGTTACATGGCATTAGTGGCTATTGCTTGTCAAGTCTTTTTCTTTAAATCTTCATGAACTAAGCAGTTTTTGCTGCTGTTGTTAAAACATAACATTGCTACCTGTGTGTGCAACAGAAAACAAAATTGCCTGGCAACAGCAAAAAACTAATGTTTAAACCAAGCTTTGTAAAAAACCTAACTTGGTGCAAAATTCCTGATCTTTCTTTTTGGTGATATCAGCAAAATTGACATAACATGGCAAATTTGTATAACTGAAATAGGAAAATATCTTTCATCACTATGAAGTAATAAAGTAACTGATTTTAGTTTTTCTTTCAGTCTCTCTCCTCTGCAGATGAAGGGCTCAACAGACAGAAACAGAGTCGCAGTGAGAAGAAAGCTCGCAAGGTGAGAGGATAGGCTGCATAAAAACACAAGAATAAAGTAGTCAAAGATAATATTAAAGTTGATTATAATCTCTAGATTACAATCCTTTATTGTTAAAGTGTATTATGACACTGGCATTTACTTTGTGCTATTTTGTATTTCTTTCTCCCTCTATACCCGCTGTCATATGTGTATGCAGGCTATGTCTAAACTGGGTCTAAAACCGGTTCATGGTGTGACCAGAATTACTATTAGGAAGTCGAAGAGTATCTTGTTCGTCATCAGCAGACCAGATGTATTCAAAAGCCCTGCATCAGATATTTACATTGTATTTGGAGAGGCAAAGGTAAGTCTTTCTTTCTTTCTTTCTTTCTTCATTATTTAACCTTTAGCACATGCATTGTATTACCTCTGATGTTCTCTTCTCCTCTCCTCGCCTCACCTTGCCTCTCAGATTGAGGACCTATCACAACAGGCACACAAAGCAGCTGCAGAGAAATTCAAGGTGCCTGTGACTTCTTCTCCCTTGACCCCACCTGTCCCACCCAGCCTCACCATCAAGGAAGAGAGTGAAGAGGAGGAAGAGGAGGTATTGTCTAAATTTCTTTCTGAACACCAGTGCATCAGTACAGTATGTTGTAATTCTCTGTAAAAATCTTTTATTCTGTTGTTTTTGTTATTCCTTAAACATATCTCTATATCCTTTACACTCCATCAGATGGATGTGGGAGGTCTTGAGCAGAGAGACATTGAGCTGGTGATGGCTCAGGCCAATGTGTCACGAGCCAAAGCCATCCGTGCACTGAAACACAACAAGAATGACATTGTGAATGCTATCATGGTGAGAGGGGGGTGGGGTGGGGTGGGGGGTTGAGGGAGGGAAGCTGATGAACAAAATAATGAGTCATAGCCAGTGTGTGTTGCATGGTGGTGGTGGTGGTGGTGGTGTAGAAAGAGCAGAGGACAAACGGCAAGTACAATTTCTCCCCAGTAACTGAACAACCTCTACAGTTCTATAAGTAACGAATGAAGTCACGGCCACTGGGTGGCAGCTGCAACATTGGATAGATAAGATAACTGCTGTAGTTGTTAAAGTGACTGATTATTTTTACTTTTGGGGTGGAAAACATGATGAAGCTTCCTTAAGATGAAAAACATTGGTTAAGTAAAGACATAGCCTCTCATCTTAAGACCTTTATTCTTTAGCAGTGTGATACTTGACTGCCTCATGTTTTTATTCAATAGCAGTGAATACACTAGTACATATTCCAGTTTAATATGGATAATGCAGCAATGATTTTCTTTATTATCTGATTTATATTTGTTTATTTTTCTATTGATTGATTTTTTCTGACTTTAATCTTTTTTCTTCTTTATTTTCCCATTTGCTTATAGGAGCTGACCATGTGACTGGAGAACACTTTGAAGCCTGACCCCATATTCTCAGCCTTATAAAGCCTAAATGCCATTGATTCTTCTGTATTGCTGCTACTGTATGTTGCATCCCCAATATCTGCTACATAAAGTCTGTTCCAATGCAGGCTGTGACTACGTCTTGTAATTTATTTTACTGTAAAAATTTAAGATAATTTCCTACTTCAACATTTGGGCAGCACATCTCAACTTCCACAAATTCATAAGGAATAAATTAAAAACTTCTTCTTTCCTCTGTTTTCAGGGTTTAGACTGTAAAAATTAACACTCAGCATTAAATTTGACTTAACATTCTCTACTAACCAACCCACGCATTTATTTTTGACAAGCCCCCCACTCACCAAAGTTAGAAATTCTGTTGGCCTTTTAGTGTAAAAACCCAGTAGTAAATGTTGAGAAAATAATTATATTTTATGTGAATGGTAAATCTAATCTAAAACCTAATTTCAGAAATTTAAACTTCCTTTCACTTTCAAACCACTACCTACCACTACCTATCACTTACATCAGCAGACTGGAGCATTAATGTGTAAAAAGGTTCATGAGAAATGTTATTATATAATAAGACATTTAAAAACATGAAAATTGTAATAGTAAAGTAAGGAATAATATTGTCATGAAAAATGTCGTAGTATATACTGAGGCATAAAAACATCATCAAATATGTCATACAATAATAAAGCATAAACAATGTAATGAAAATCATCATAGCATAGTGTTTCATTAAAACTTAATGTAGTGAAGCTCAGTGACGTGTGGTGAACGCAGCCCAGGTAGCTAGCAAAACTCCTCCCTTAGCTCTTCCCCCTGATGAAATGCTGTGTAAAAAGGCCTCAGCTGGCTAAGTTCAGCCTCTTGCTGGTCCCTGGTGGTGGTTGTCTGCTGAAGGTGGTGAGTAGGGTCCCATTTTGTGTCCTTTTGGGGTGATTTTAAAGTTGTACATAGTGGTGGGCAAGTGAAGCCTCATGACGCACTGAGGCTTTCCTAACAATTGCGCTGAAAAAGATTCAACGCTTCGAGACTTCAGTAATGGTGGTATCTGGTGGACAACTGAAGCAATAGCAACCTCTAAAAAGCATGACTGAAGCACTGGCGCTGTTTCAATGCCATGACAGCAATAAAAGTTCAGAAAAGTCTGTGTGGTCATTCAAGTGTTTTGTTCATTCATACCAAATAATGATTATATCGTCATTACAATAAAATATGCAGATGCTCTCCCCCATACTCTAAAACACATTCCAGATTAACCCAAACAATAAATGCAAGTTATATTAAGGGTTAAATGTTGGTTAAGGATTTATTTAAAGCTTTGAGCTTTATTTAAAAACTATACTAAAAGTCCCTAACAGGATTAAAGATCCTTCCTACTTTGCAAATGATCATGGTGTTTGAATTCAGAAACATTGTTTTTTTTGTGTGAAACGTTTTTAAGGAAAACCTTTAAAGATAATGGTTTGTCATTTGGGGACTTGTATGGTTGATTTGGAATGATTATTCACAGAAGCAGACAACTTATTTGTCTTCACAGGTTTTTATTGAGAAATATATTTTTTTCTACTGTCGCAGGCTTCAGTTGGCTCCTCTTCTGGCTGAGCCAATGAAAACCTCCAAAACATTTTGAAGCGATGAAGCTTACAACGTCATCGGTCACGTGACACTGGTGTTTTGACACAAGCTCCGACACAGTGTTTCGAATCACTCAAGCTCCAAATCCTCGGTATCATTTGCCCATCACTACATATCAAATGATAAAATTTTGTCTTTGGAATGCACCAGTCTTTGCCTGAGTGTGTTGCTGGGTTTGAGATACACAGGGATGTGGTGTTTGAAAAAGATCCTCTGAGTTTTTCAGATACCCCAGATATGTATGGGATTACTATGTTTTTGCGTCTATTTGGCTTTTTCTTCCTCTACCACTTTACTGGTGTTCCTAGTCCAGCTGGGATAATGACAGGTTTTGAGGGCATCCCTCAAATGTTTGTGCTCTTCCCCTTGGGCCTGCGAGCTGGTGGGTACCTTCACAGCAAAATCTGTAGTGTTGTTTTTTCAGTGTTAATAATTTTGAGTTGGTGGGTGTTAGTGTTGTTTTAACACTTGTAGTGATAAAATAGCTCTGCCAGCAGTATCAGTCAAGCAAGTTACGTGTCAACACCTGTGACTAAGTTACATTCACTCCTTGCAGAGTTGATTACAACATCTGGTTTGGACAGACGGTTGGTAGGAGAAGACGGCAAAGAACCTGAGTGGAATATAGTATGTGGCAGAGGGGTGGTGTCGTCATTATCATTGTCGTACTCAGTCACATGAACACACCGTATCACAACGTGTTCTCTCTCACTGAAGATATGCCTTTTGAATCATTCAAGGCCACGAATGACTATTCATGTGGATATTCAAGGTAAGAGGTTAAAGGAACAGTTGTCAAAGAAATCGTTTCCCCCTCATTTACACCAAGGAGTTGTTCACAAGAAGCGGGTCGTAAGTGAACGTCACATCACTTGCGGGTAGTGGTGTGCGATACTGCATATTTTGTAAAGTAAGTAATGTAATGTAATGTAATGTAATGTAAGTAAATACGGGCCAGTATCACCGATACGGATACTTATCAACAAATAACGTGGATGCATCATTGAATTGTTAAATCTCAATTAGTTTTCATGACCTGAAGTATTTTTTGTGATGTTTCCTTTTTTATTATTAAAACCCAGGAAAGAATTAGGACAGTTTATAATTAAATAGAAAATGCTTTATTATCAATTGTTTTAAGAAAAATCTTAAATAAATAAAAAGTGCACGCAAATTAGTAAAAAAAAAAACCAAACAAACAAGTACTTTTGAGAAACTATAATACAAAATTAAATTAAATTGGGGGATTTCTCTCCTCCTCTCCGTTTTTGCAGCTCCATGTTTTCTTTGGAATGGTTTTTTAGATGTTTATGTAAACTGGTAGTGTTTCCACTATACCTTGCGATTTTTTTGCAAATCTCACATTTAGCTGTCGTTTCATTTTCGGCTTGAAAATACAGCCTGAGTTATCAGCTGATGAACCTGAGCCAGCAGCTTGCTTGTTTGTTTTCTTTACGCGTCTATGTCACGTCACGTGACTCATGTGACAGTGCAACATCAAAACACAAAAGGGGGGAACAAAGTGTGCCTGCTCTGTGCTGACACAGGAGCAGTGAGTATGGCGACCTGGCTGTTTCCTCTTTGCCGAAATCGCAGCATTGCAAGCAAGAGCGGAACTTAAACTGAAGAATTGATCTCACCTGGCTAGTATCGATCTGATACTGACTTGGTATCGATACTATCGATATTTGGATTGATCCGCCCACCACTACTTGCGGGATGCTGGAATTATGTAGTGGACATCACGCCACCAGCTTCCTTTTGGACGTTAAAATATGTTACAATTCATTAGAGACTCAGTCTGTTTTGCTTGAATGCTGTTCATTGCATCACTTTCCTACAGGGACCACATTGGATCCATCGCAGTCTCAAAAAGTAATTCCTTGCAAATTTCTCCACTTATTCTACAAGGTGCAGTCAAAATATGTTGCTCAAGGTGAAGGACCAAAAGACCAAGAAAGACATCTGATTACTGTCAGGGTTCACCTTTTTGGATTTCATTTCAAAGTGAGCCATCTCATAGTTGCCCTCACAACAAATGTAAACAAGGATTTATGTATTTAGGATGGCAATTTGGTTTTCAATTTGGGTACCAATTTGCCAAAAAACCCTGCTTTTTGTATTGTACATACTGGTGTTAGTAATGACCAAAATGCAACATTCTGATGCTGTGGATACTGCACAAATGAAAGCAGTTTAAAGTAATTGGTGGTTTAAGTAATTGCAGCTATCCCCTTAAAGTGTTAAATTAGTCTACATTGTGACAGCCATCACTCTCTCAAAGTGTTTTGTCAGAGGCATGGGTCCTCCACTCTGCAATAAACAGAAAAGACATTTTCTGTTTAGTGCCGAACAGAGAGACTGGGAGATCTGTTACTGACAGACACCCTAAAGCACTGATGACTGTTGGAAAATAGAGCTATTCAACACTTACATTAACAAATGCAAATCACTTACTGAACCTTAAGATCAGAATTATATATTTTTAAATCTGTTTTCATAATGTTCTTCCTACAGTCAGATACAAGTTTGGGCTTCCTGCTGCTACTAAACTTGATGTTTTTGATGAAACCAACACAGTAATTGAGGAGGATGTTTTTTCTGAACTGATAGAGGCCAGTCCAGATGTATGTCTGAAAGAATGTGACAGAATTCCTGATGCAGGTAAGTATATTTCTCTGTTATCCATAAATCATAAAAAAATCTGATATTGTTTTAGTCACCATCAGTGAAAAGTGAGGAGTAACATAGTTGGTCAAATCAATGGGCTATGAAAAAATTGCTATGAGTGTATGATTATACTATTTCATTTCTTGACAGTAGCTGTGTTTTAAAAACTTGCGTGTAATCCTTAACTCCATATGTTTGAAAAAGTGTGTAGTTATTTTTTGTAACCTGATTCGGATCACATGAAATATATTAACTACCCAGCTCAGACAATGGAGGAAGACATTGTTCTTGAGATACAAATTGCTCCTTATGCAAGTACAATGCAAGACAGCATTTCAAGGGAAGCTAAGTCTCATTGTAAAATCAGTTGTAATCAATGTTCAGGGTTTTCTGCTTCACATGTGACCATGCTCCCTTACTCTGGACAGAGTGGGGGGTACCAAGGCCAGGGGAGGAAATGCGTAAACAAGCTTGTGCGGCCAGGCGTGTTCTAAGCACGTCTACGCCAAGGGGAGCATCCATGCCGCGTAGAGAATAAAACAGCGCGCACTGTGCATTTTCTCTCGATGCAAACAGATCCGCTGCGGGCTGACCGTACCGGGCCCATATCTGTTCTACAATCTCCAGGTGCAGAGTCCACTCCCCGTATACCAGCGCGCCCCTGGATGACAAGTCTGCGCCTGTGTTCAGGGAACACGGGACGTATGTCAGTCTCAAGGAGAGGAGACGACCGCAGCTCCACAGGATCAGTTTGCATGCCATATGTTTGCATGTGCAACTGACGGGAATGCAACCCCCCTTGACGGATGATGTACGTCGACATCGTCGTTGTATTGTCCATCCTCACCAGGACATGATGACCCATGAGAGACAGAAGGAAATGTTTCAGGGTGAGGAACACCACTGAAAGTTCCAGAAAATTTCTGTGAGACCCCTCACAGATCAGCCCGTGTGAATTCCGCCCCAACTTGTCAGGCTGACGTCCGTAGTGACCACCTTCCTGGACAGGACGGAGCCCATGGGCACCCCTTGTTTCAGAAATGACAGGGTCCACCAGTGGCGCAGTGCCCTGGCGCACCCCGGTGTGACCTTCACTCTCCGCGCTACACAGGATACAGCCCGCATAAGGCCACCTCAAGCTGGAATTTCCTCATGTGGAGGCGACCAAGATGGACTACGAGGATGGCAGACGCCATCAGCCCGAGTAACCGAAGACACAATGTGGATAGAACAGACTTGTCCGGATGAAAATGCGTGAGACATACCCTGAAAGCTTTTACTCGTTCCACCGAGAGGCGCGCTGTGAAAGTCACCGAGTCCAGGGATAATCCCAGAAAGATTATGTCCTGAGTTGGGGACAATGTGCTCTTTGCATTTATCACAAAACCCAGATCGAACAGGTGCGGTGTGAGAATATGCATGTGCGCCCTGCCATCTCAGCGGGCTCTGGCTTAAGGTGCTCGTATCAGATCCCCTGGATAGCGAACCTCTCTTTCTGTGGGGAGGATAGATCGGGATGTGATGCATTTCTCAGATCGACAGAAGTGAACCAATCATTCTGTTGCACAAGACACAGCAGGGACGCGTGTGCAAGCATCCTGAACTTGTATTTCCTGAGATATTTGTTCAGAGCCCGCAGATCCAGGATAGGGTGAATACCGCAAATACCCCCCCCCCCCATTTGGGGACCAGAAAATACCTGGAGTAAAAACAGCTCTGACAGTGTGCGGGAGGGATGACACACATTGCTGCTTTGTTGAACAGTGAGAGGATTTCCTCCTGTAAAATATGAGCTGACTCTCCCTGAGCCTGGGAGTATATTATGCTGGCGAATCGCGGGGGAACAGTGGCAAACTGCAGCCTGCATCCCCTCGAGATCGTCTTTAACACCCAGGACGGAGCTGCGAGTGCGGCCCATCTCTTCTACCTGAGGGAGAGAGTTGACACACACCGCAACCCTTCCACCATGAGAGGGCCCAACTGTGGTGCGGTGGCGCCCTCTTGTAGTGGAATGACATGGCTCCCGGGCTGCGGCCCTGTGCACCTGGGAGGACAGCGCAGCGGAGGGTCCTCACAGCCTCCACCTCTGCCGGGGGGGACAGCAGGTGTCGCCACCACGCTGCTTATTTTGACAGATTTGGCTTTTTTATTATCTGCACCCTCGGCTCTCAGCCTGGATGCGGCAGCGGAACACAATTTATTTTCTTTATGAAAACTTGTGTGTGCGTGTGTGCTCGTGAACCCTCTGCCGTCAAATGTCCATCCCTCCCGGCTTGCTCTGGCACAGTCCGAACGGAGAACATCCAGCTGCATCACCGGTGGAGAGAGGGGTGGTCTGGCCGCTCTCTTCTTCTTCCTGGCCTGGTTGCCAGCAGCTTGCACGGGCTGCGCCAGCCATGCCGGTGGAGCTGGCAAAGCTGCAGCCGGGGCCGAGGGTTTTTTGAACCAGCCGGGCCGACCAGAAGGGGTGGGCTGTGGTATCATCTATTTTGGAATTTTAAATTGTGAAACTTGGGAAGAAGCCTACGCGAAGGTCTTATGCTGCACAGGTGGAGAGGGAGGCAGAGCTGGAGAGCTTCAACCTTCTTTTTGGCTTCACACCGCTGTTGCATCGAGGCTAACGTGGAACTGAAGATCCCCTCTGGGACAATGGGCATGTCCAGGACGTCTTCCTTCTCTCTGACAGGTTGAGCCACTGCGCTCGTTCCTGCAGAACCATGGTCCCCAGTGCTTTCCCCGTAGCCTGGACCACGCAGAGATGGACACTGAGACACAGGTCGGTGATGACCGGTATCTCCTCCCATGTAGCCAGGTCCTGACTTTGCACAACTCAGCCTGATAAGCCGTGAGCAGGGAGAGGACATTGAGGGCTCTGGCCGAAAGTGCAGCCGCTTTGTACGCCTTCTCAGCAGACTTGGGCTCCAGGAGGACACCACTGACAGGTGGGGATGAAGGTGCGCCGCAACGAGTTGCTCCATCGGAGGCATGCAGAGCAGACCCAGGCCCTCCATCACCTCATAGTCGAGGGACGAGGCTCTGGGAATCGGGCTCCTGCCGCTGTAACGGCAGTCTCTCCACAAGCACGTGAGAAGTTGCTTCGTAGAGCTCTTGGCCAAGGGCAATTTCTTCCCCTCGTAGCAGGATCTGGTGGTCTCAGCTACGAGAGGTGACGTGATCACCGCACAGTGTTGGCACAAGCCGGGGATGTCAATAGCAGCTCGAGCAGACCTGTTGTGGATCTTTGCTCAAAATCTTGTTCCCACAGCGACAGGGATGGGCCCTGGAGTCTCCGGCCCTCTGGTGTGAGGGGTTCTAGCCTCCATTCCTCGCATGCTGGTGCATCCATTGTTCTCTAAACACCAGAATTCTTTACAAATCCAGTTGTTCAATGATGACTTTGAGACTGCTAACCCACTGGGATCGAAACGTGGTGTTCACAGAATAGGTGCTCTGTATTTTGTCCTCAGAAATCTGCCACCAAAGTTTAACTCTGCCTTGATGAACATTCATTGGGCTGCATTGTTTCACACTGAAGATTTGGAAAAAATATGGCTTTGATCCTATTCTAGAGCCACTAATTAATGACATTAAAACACCTGAGCGTTGTGGCCTGGCCTTGCCATTTTCTGCTGAAAAAGTCCATGGCACTATATGCCAGATAACTGGGGACAACTTAGGGATGCACAGAATTCTGTAATTTACAGAATCATTCAGTGGACGTTATTTTTGCCGTTTATGTTTGCTAGAAAAAAATGATGCCCAGAATCTTTACCGTGAGGATGATCCCAAGATAATTTTGAATTGAAAGGAACTTTTTGAGATGCACTGCAATGAGTTGCAGTCAGACCCAAATAAATTGTGTTTGGTTTAAAAAAGAACTCTACTCTTAACAGGCTACAGTTCTTTCATGTTTGCCATAATTTTTCTTTGGACATTATGCATGACATTCTGGAAGGTGTGGCTCAGTATGAGCTAAAGTTACTGTTTGAATGCCTTTTCAGAAAATGCTTTATCAAAAGCTGGTCTGTTGTCTAGAATTTATGCCTTTGACTATGGGTATGTGGAGCGCAAAAATCGACCTACAAAGATTAACTTGGAAAGTAGTAGCAATAATATAGGGCTCAATTCCATTCAGACTCTTTGTCTCATTAGAAACGTTCCTCTGCTTTTTGGTGACATTGTGCCAGAAGGAAACCAAAAAAGTTTTTTGCTGCTACTTTTACTACAGATAATCAACATTATATTTTTTTACATCTGTTACACCTGGCATGACTGTACTTCTTAAGCATTTGATACAATGTTTGGAACATCACAAGTTCAAAGAGCTGTATCCTGAAAGAAACCTGATCCCAAAACATCACTTTATGATACACTATCCATCTTGTATCTGAAAAATTGGACCACTAATTCATATGTGGAGCATGAGATTTGAGACAAAACACTGGATTTTCAAAAACACTTAAAAACTTCAAAAACATCACAAAATCTCTTGCAAAAAAACATCAAATGTCTATTGCATGTCATTGGAAGACATCACATGTTTTGAGTATGGACCTATGAAATCTGTTCATGTGGACAATGAGGACTATGAGGACTATGGTGATGTGTTTGCTTGAGCTTTGCATGTTGAGTCTATCTCAAGACACCCATACAACTAACTGGGTTAAGTTCAGTGGGACAGAGTACAGGCCAGGATTAATAATTTGCAGTGAGATTGAACATGAAATGCCTGTGTTTTGCAGAATAGAAAACTTATTGTTTTTGACAGTGTTATCTGCTTTCTTGTAAACAAGCTTGTGGTTGACCATTTCAATGAACATTTTCATGCTTTCAAAGTATTGTTGTTATGGCAGACAGTCTTGTGATTTATAAGACTTTTGATTTACAAAGTGCTTATGGTGGAGATGAGAGCCTATATATTGTGCCATTATTTTCTTTGTAAATATATTAGTTGTATCTGATGTTATTGTGCTAATTCCTATGGTGCTGGAAATTATTTATTTTTAAATCAAAAAAGATAAAATGTTTATTTGAATCATTTTTAGTACTTGATCACTGTTGCTGGTCAACACATTTGAATTTATGATGTAACGGTAAAGAGTGAGAGAGTTTGAATTTATGATGTATGTGTAAAGTGTGTGTGTATGTTTTTTTGTCTTACAGGTGACTACAAGAATTTTTTAGATTTGGGGACTTGTTACATGTTAGGATGAAACACACAATTGTACTTTTAATGTATTGTAAAACTAAACAATGAATGTTAATTAACACTCAAAGTGAAAGAGAATAACTCAATTTTGAGTGAAAAGTCCACTTTCATGTGGTGTCATAAAACAACACTGAGGGTGTCAAATATTTAACACTATTAAAGAGTTAAAATATTTACACTGTTCAAAGTGTGATTTTAACTCAAAATCTTTGAGAATTATATAAATTCAGAAAAAGTGTTGAAATTAACACTTCATCTGGACATCACAATCTAAGAAAGGCAAACTATCATCCTTAACATCTTCTCTGGTGAAGCTGATGTTTCTGTCCACTGAATTGATGTGTTGGGTGAAAGCTTGCACCTCTTGGGTTTTGATTTTGACCCGTGTCATCCACATACCTGACCAGTGGCTTGATGTTGTTCCTTTGAAGGAGTTCAGCGCCCTGCGTTCTACTTACTGGTACTTACTTACTGGTGAACCCATGGCATAGCCATGTTTCTCTCTGTAAAATTTGCCATTGAACTGGAAATATGTGGTGTTCAGACATAGATCGAGGGCTTTGCAAAACATGCTCTGGTGTGAGATTAGTTCTGTTATGGAGGGTGTTATCTTGTATGTATCTTTCTGAAGGGAAAAGTCAGTCCAAGAAATGTCAGTCTTTTGCCTCCAAGTAAGTTCTTCTGTATTGTTTGTGCTATTATTCCAGGATTGTAGTTTTTGAAATTTCTTTGCTTTTGGTATGCTAGGATAGTTGTGCTTTTTTCGTGAATTCCACTACTTTCTCCATGGTAGCACCAGGCAGGAGTGATGTCAGTTTTTGCAATAATTAAGTGTATTTCAAACCCAATAACCACTGAACAGGTGTATGGCCCAGCACAGAAGGGCCAACTCCTCAGGACTAGACTCTGCCATCTACTTGCACCTCAAGGAGAAAGCCCACTCTTTTGAGGACACCAATGTTCATATTTTGGACAGAGAAGACAGATGGTTTGAATGAGGAGTAAAGGGAAGCCATCTATGTTAAACAGGAAAAAAACATCTCTCAACAGAGGAGGAGGTCTTCGACACAACCTATCTCCTACCTACAATACCGTCCTTTCTACACTTCCCAGGGGATTCAAAAGCAACATCTGTTCACAAATGGCCTCATGTGAATCCAATGACTCTTGTCACAACACAATAGAGCACTATCAAAGTCAAAACTACATCCCCAAAGACAGTCACTCCTACTACTGTCGTTGTGTCGACTATCACTCTAACGACTGTCGTTGCATACTCATGACCCTATGAAATCATTGTCTTTTGACAATCCCCCACAGAGGTTAAATACCCTGGATCTCCACCCCAGCTTATCAGACTCGCTCACCCTAGTCAGACCAGCACAAACTGATGAAGCCTCTTGGATGAGAGGCAAAACATCTTCAAGACATCGAAAGTAAGTCCAGTTGATTTCGATTAAATTTTCCTTGAGACAACCATGACCTGGGCAAACGAGAATATTCACAGCCAATATTATCATATCAACTCATGAATATTAATGACATTCATAAGTTGCTTCGCATTGACAATTCATGGTTCAAAGTGGGCATGCACAGGGGTGTGATCTAGCGATGCACATTTCCAAGTGAATTGTGATTTGTACACTGCGTGCATTTCTATGATGCAGTTTTATAAATCCAATTATTTTTTGGCACATGCCATTTTCAGTCCTTTTTGTGCATATTTATATTTGAGTATGGATCCTACGCAATGTTTTAGAACATTGACTCAGATCACTCACAAAATATAAATGTTTCTAAGTAGGAGCAAGAGTCACCTCTGGTAAAAAAAAACAAAACAAAACAAAACAAAAAAAACCACAATCTTGTGAAAATCCCTCCATGATGTAAGAAACAAACAAAGAAACAGACCTGACCAAAAATTTATAGTAACCTTTTTGGTGGTAGTAATAAGTAGCTGTGTCATCATGAAATGAAATGCTCATTTCCTTCTGGTTGTCTCTATGATTGTCACACAATACTGATAACACGAGTAGACACAGACAAATGCATTTTTATCAATAAACTTTATTTTACAAAAAATGATTAGAGTACAAAACACATCTGGATGGATGGAAGGGTTCTGCTTTGGCAAGTAGGGACAATAAACACACATGACAAGCATCTGAGTCAGCAGCTTTTATTTACCAGCAGGGACTCCACATGTAAATTTGTATTCCCTGTCATTTTGACTGAATAATTTCCCATTGTTTACACATATACATCAAAATTAAGGTTATACAATCCACATGTTTTTGTTAGCAATGTCAAACATTAGTTGTATCTGAGATTTTAAACACTGTATCATACACACCCCTGTGCAAGTGACAGACACAGGACTTCAGGCTCAAGTGCATTTTGTCTTTCAGAACCCAAACCACGTTGTAATATGGTACCCTACCTTCCTGCATATTCTCATTCTATCTATCTGCACTGAACAGTGCAAATAGAGAGTGGGCTTGAGTCAAGTGTTAGGAATCTAGATGTTTTAGGAAGTGGTTTTAGCTGGGAGAACATTGTTCTCAAAGTGTCCTTGGTTCGTAATATTACCAGCTGGGAAGTATCTTGCCACCATGAAGGAAGAACCATCTGATGCAAAGGCTTTACCCACACCCAGCTTTTTACTGCTCTTCCATATCATTGCTGTGAAATGGCCTGGGTGGACAGTGAAAGGAGAAATGATAAATGGAAAGCAGCAAAGGCAAGGAAGGATGTAGTGAGTATGACAAAGAAACAGACTTAGGATACAGGTTGAAGCTGAGTGCACAGACTAATGTTCCTCTAAATATTTGCACAGGAAAGAATTTTAATTCTTGTCTCACTTGTCACTTCCCAAACATTTTCCTTTTCTCCTTTTCCCCATGCACTTTGCTTCCTTTCTTTATCAGGCAACATTGTATGAATCAGTTTGAAACGCTGTGATGAGCTGCTGGGAATGCATTTCATGTGTGAGTTAAATTAAACAGACGTATGCACAGACATGGAGTCTGAGGCTATGGGGAAGTTATCAGGAGGAACTGGGGCAGACTGGAAATTACAGGCTTAGAGGACTGTGATTTCCCCCTGATTTTCCCCTTGTCATTTTATCAGTCACACACTGAGGTGTGACAGCATGACAACAACAACCTTCCCCATGTCTGGGTAAATGTGACATGGGGCAGAGAAACTGACAACGAATGAACAGAAAACGACAGAAAGAAATGAAGCAAGAAATGAGCAAGAGCAGAGCAAGAAATAATACAATTCACAAAAAGAAAAATGAGTAAAAATTTGACAAAACTAGGTAAGAAGAGACGAAAATGGATTAGAAAGGAAAATGTGACAGGGCAATTCTTTTTACTGGTATTTTGCTGACACTGATATTGCAAGGAAATTTTAATCGAAATCAACTGGACTTACTTTGTAGGTCTTTGAAGACGTCCATCCAAAAGGCTTTATCAGTTCATGCTGGTCTGACTAGAGATAGTCTGACAAACTGTGTAGAGATCCAGGGTATTTAACCTCTGTGGGGGAGTGTCACAAGGCCAATGATGTCATAGGGTCATGAATGTGCAACAACAGTTAGAGTGATAGTGGACACAATGACAGTCGTAGGAGTGACTGTCGTTGGGGATGGTAGTTTCGACTTCGTTAGTGCTCTATTGTGTTGTGACAACAGTCGTTGGGAGTCACATGAGGCCATTTGTGAACAGATGTTTTTTTGGAATCCCCTGGGAAGTGTAGAAAGGACGGTATTGTAGGTAGGAGATAGGTTGTGTCGAAGACCTCCTCTGTTGAGAGATGGTTTTTCCAGTTTAACATAGCTTCCTTTACTCCTCTTTCGAACCATCTGTCTTCCCTGTCCAAAATATGAATATTGGTGTCTTCAAAGGAGTGGGCTTTCTCCTTGAGGTGCAAGTAGACAGCAGAGTCTAGGCCTGAGGAGTTGGCCCAGCACAGAAGGGCTTCTTTGAGATAACCATGACCTGGGCAAATGAGAATGTTCACAGCCTTGTTGCCAAACAATTTGGGTTGGAATCCCTTAAAATGGTGTGGGAATATGAAAGTTTGGTTTGGAAAATCGCTCATTACAGAAACAACCTTTGGTTTAACCTGAGATACAGACAACAAAGGCTTATACCAACAAGCCTACACCTATGCTCCACTATGGAAGGCCACAGAGTGGCAAAGATTATAGCAAAGGCACGGAACAAACTCCTCAATGAACGGATAAGACAGGTCAATTTCACCATTGAAGGGCTGGAGAAAGCAGACCATTTATTGCAAAAACTGACATCACCCCGACCTGGTGCTACCCTGGAGAAAGTTGTGGAATTCACAAAGAAAGCACAACTATCCCAGCATACCAAAAGCAAAGAAAGACAGACCAGAAAATTTCAAAAACTACAATCCCGGAACAATAGCACAAACAATACGGAAGAACTTACTTGGAGGCAAAAGACTGACATTTCTTCACAAAATGGAATACATAACAGATGGGTAAGGAACATGTCAGACAGGGAACTTACCCACCCAGAAAAAGAGGTCCTAACTAAGGGCTTGAACTTTGCTGTGACACCAAAACCACTCTCTGTAGTTGTTTTGATTACAGCTACAGAGTCAGCTATAAAGAATAACAACCTAACCGAAACCGAAGCAGAACAGCTAAGGCTAACAGTGTCAGCAGCTCTGTCCAATGCTAAGTCCCCAGCTTCCAACTTCACCATTGAGGAAAGGAAAGCTGTAACATCACGAAGCAAAGACCAGAACATCACGATCCTCCCAGCAGACAAGGGGAGATGCACAGCCAAAGTCTCTGCATTTCTGAGTGACACGATACATATGAACCTCTGAGATGACACCCAACTAGTGGTTACAAAAAGAAGGCAAAACAATGTTTACAGCAATTACAAAAAGAGGGGATAATTGACCGTATACAAGACCACCATCTGTATCCGCAAGGCACTATCCCCTGCTTATATGGACTCCCAAAGATAAATAAAGAAGGGGCCCCTCTAAAACCCATTGTCAGTAGCATCAACTCAGTCACTTACAACATTGCTAAACATGTAGCCAACATCCTGGCAACCCCATACCACATCCGAACCTCCACAGACTTTGTGAACAAAATCCGCAACCTTAAAATGGAGTCTGATGAAGCCATGGTTTCTTATGATGTGACCTCTCTGTTCACTTGTATCACAACCATGGAGGCATTGACAACAGTAAGGGAGCGTCTAATACAAGATAACTCCCTCCATAACAGAACTAATCTCACACAAGAGCACGTTTTACAAAGTCCTGGATCTATGTCTGAGCACCGCATATTTCCAGTTCAATGGCAAATTTTACAGAGAGAAACATGGCTGTGCCATGGGTTCACCAGTATCTCCCAGTGTGGCAAATTTACACATGGAAGAAGTAGAACGCAGGGCGCTGAACTCCTTCAAAGGAACAACATCAAGCCACTGGTCAGGTATGTGGATGACACGGGTCAAAATCAAAACCCAAGAGGTGCAAGCTTTCACCCAACACATCAATTCAGTGGACAGAAACATCAGCTTCACCAGAGAAGATGTTAAGGATGATAGTTTGCCTTTCTTAGATTGTGATGTCCAGATGAAGAAGGACAGGAGCCTCCACATTTGTGTATACAGGAAACCCACACACACAGACCAATACTTACCTTTTTGACTCACACCACCCACTGGAACACAAACTTGGTGTTATCAGAACCCTGCACCACAGAGCTGACAACACAGCAAAATTGCAAGTGTTAATTTAACACACACAGTGTTAATTTCAACACTTTTTCAACACAGCTGACAATGTACCCACCAGCTCGCAGGCCCAAGGGGAAGAACACAAACACTTGAGGGATCCCCTCAAAACCCGTGGTTATCCCAGCTGGACCTTTGTAAAAACAGCAGCGGCTTCAAGAAGGAACACCAGTAAAGTGGTAGAGGAAGAAAAGCCCAGTAGACGCAAAAACATAGAAATCCCGTGCATATCTGGGGTATCTGTAAAACTCAGAGGGTCTTTTACAAACACACCATCCCTGTCTATTTCAAACCCAGCAATACATTCAGGCAAAGACTGGTACATCCCAAAGACCGAATACCACACATCCAAAACATCAATCTGGTCTAAGCAGTTCAATGCAGTAGGGAATGCAAGAACGTCTACATCTGAGAAACCAAACAACCACTGAACAGGCGTATAGCCCAACACAGAGGGGCCCAAATCCTCAGGCCTAGACTCTGCTGTCTACTTGCACCTCAAGGAGAAAGCCCACTCCTTTGAGGACACCAGTGTTCATATTTTGGACAGATGGTTCAAAAGAGGAGTAAAGGAAGCCATCTATGTTAAACTGGAAAAACCATCTCTCAACAGAGGAGGTCTTTGACACTTATCTCCTACCTAAATACCATCCTTTCTAAACTTCCCAGGAGATTCAAAAGCAACATCTGTCCAGAAATAGCCTCATGTGATTCCAATGACTCTCTTCACAAGACAATAGAGCACTAACAAAGTCGAAACTACCATCCCTAATGTCACTCCTATAACCATCGTTGTGTTAACTATCACTCTAACGACTGTTGTTGCATACTCATGAACCTATGATATCATTGGCCTTGTGACGATTGCCCACAGAGGTTAAATACCCTGAATCTCTACAACATTTTATCAGACTAGCTCACCTTAGTCAGATGAGCACAAACTGATGAAGCCTTTTGGATGAGAGGCGAAATGTCTTCAAGACCTACAAAGTAAGTCCATTTGCTTTTGATTAAATTTTCCTTGAGATAACCATGACCTGGGCAAATGAGAATATTCACAGCCTTACTGACACTGATATTTCAATTATTGCTAACACATTTAGGTAAAACAAAGTGACTTCTTTAATATTTTACATAATATACCAGTTTCAATGTGATTAGCACAATTTCACTTATTTTACAGCTTCATAAACAAACATTTTCACAACCAGTTAATTCTGCTGATGACTTGGCAGGAAGAGTTAGCAATATTTGCTGTGATAATAGCAAAATTTGATGACAAGTTTTATCTAACAAGCTAAAAGCCAAGAAATTCACTTATATTTATTCTTACAAAAGACTTTCCACGTTTTTGTAATTTTCCTTAAGAAATTACTTGAAATGATTGGTTAATGATAGAAAACAGTTACTGTTTTTCTTCCAACCAATAAATCATGTAAATAATTAAATGATTCCCCTCTAAATTACTTAGAGAAAGTTTGCTAATGACTGAAACATATAAGGAAGGGACAGAGGGACAGACACTCATGTGTGAATCTCACCAGTGCCGGAGGAGAAACCAGGATGGTTGAAATTGTACTGTTTCACTTCATCATACCACCGGTCTGCCACATCCTTCCCTGCATGAGTATAGTGTATGAGTGTATTCACAACTTTAAAGGAAGATCAATTTAATTATTTAGTATGTGGTAATCAAAGAGACTGCAATGTAAGAAGATTGAAACGCTGCTCATATAAATCCCTTATTGACACATACTTGCAGTGCTCCCTTTTTGTCAACTGAAGCAGCACTCTATGAGATGTTTTATGATTTACAGAAAGTCCTAACATATTTCTGCAGTGAGTCATGGTGTCTGAGGTTTCAAACACAAGGCGAAGTGGACAGGAAATAGATTCCAGCTGTTCAGTTGCAGGCTGGGAAACTGTTAAGCCCAGTAGACTAAACTATTGTATCTACTTGGAAATGCATCTTATCACATCTGTACATTTACTGCAAGTTTCTCAGGGTGACCAAAGATGTTACCATTGACTAAATATGTGAAAAAAGCATGAGCAAACAGCACATAATCATTTGGGTGGTATATTTAGTATGTCTGTTATGTACCTGATTGATCGTAGGATGCCCATGCCAGGTTCTCTCCACAGCTTCCTCTACTGGACTCCACACTATGTTTCAGGATCCGTGTGCTGGCCAGACTTTCAGCATACCTGTGGAGAGAGACAAAGAAAGCAAGAAAGACAGCTGTAAAATCTGTTTGATGTAGTGGCACCATTTGTGATCAATGTCCACAAATAGCTCAGTGAGCCTTGTGTGCTGAAGGACAGCTTTGGAGGGAGTAAATGGGAGATTGAATTTCAAGATATGCGCCCCCTGCTGTCGGAAAGAAGTCGTGGCAGAGTAGGCTGATGGATCAGGGGAAGCGTACGACCACAGAAAGAGAGACTTTTGCTGGACTATTATTATTGTTGTTATTCCTGTCAGGAACTATACCGTGTGCGTTCCTATACCAGTGAGTGTAATGTTTATGGTTGTTGAATCATTTCATACTGTTCATGATAGTCTATCCCTATGTTGATAATCCAGCTAACTAATTAGCGCGTTTAAGATAGCGATTGCGCAGTTCTCATATGCGTATTTTCCTATGATGTACATATGATAATGTTTACTATTGGTTGTTAAATCAAGAGGGTGGTTAGTTATTATTTCATTAGTTATTTCCCACTACTGGTAGCATAGTATACAGGTAAATTACGTGCTGTTCTGATTACTGTTTTTGTTATTTTCTGTTACAGAACCACACACACATATATCCACACACATACACACAGATACACACACACACACACACACACACACACACACACACACACACACACACACACACACACACACACACACACACACACACACACACACACACACACAACGATAATAAAGGAATAAAAGGAAGAACATCTCTACTCGTGCATTTTAACTGATGCCCCCCAGCGGCCACAATTGATTCCATCCAGTCCTATACAGTCCTTAATATAAACTCCACAACACCTTGTTTGTTTATTTTTTGCTGGATTATATTGTGAATGATTTTTATCATAAATACAAATAAAAATCATTCCTAAAACATGTAGCTGTAAATAAGCAAATTATGTCTTAATCTTCCTCTTGAGCATGGATGAAACATGATTGCATAATTAGGCATATGCCTTTACAAATGTCAGCTGACACAGAAGGAGAGATGTGTCAATCATGATATTCCAAAAATCTGTGCTGCACTTAAATGGTATAATCTCCAAACTCAGATATTTAGCATCATAGATGTCAACAGTATATCCATGTTAACAGAGGTGTAGCATTTTTATTATTAAAGTACTGTAGTTTAAGGTCTCCTTTTTGAAATACATTTCATCCCATTAAAATCAACAGCAGAATCAATATTTATTTTTCCCAATATGGATCTTATTGTGCTTTGAATGATAATGTACATTTTCATGTCAGGTTTTTTCGTTGGAGCATCTCTCTTCAACTGTTGCTATTGCACTGTCAAACATGCCCCAGGAAACAGACAAGTGGTTCAGAGCCTAATTAAACACATTTACCTCTATTCTTCCTGACAGTACTAGACAAATCTGGTGTTTCAATACATTCCCAGAGTGTGTTAATGAAACAAAAAGCCTGTAAATTAAGATTCATTAAAACCTTATTTAAAAGAAATGTTTTATAGCTGCACTTTTCTGGCAAAAATTGACAGCATAACCTGTAATCACAATCAAAACAAACCAAAGAAATTCAATATTGTGTTTTATTTTCTAATTGTATTACATTTGACAGATTAGATTAGGCCCGTCAGTGTTATCCAGAGCAGTTGGACAATGAGTGATATGCTTGCTCCATGCTAATTAGGTTCTAATTTGATCTGTGTGTGCATTAACCCACCGGGTGGCCTCTCTGCTCAACTTGTTGCTCAGCTTCAGTGGAGGAGCCTGATGCTTCCTCCTGTAGTCATTATGGCACTGTAGCACCTCGTCAGCAAACTGCTTTGAGGCTGAGAGACAGGAAGCATAGAGACAGAAGAGAGAGAGACTCAAGTCAAACTGAGATTTCAGTCACACCTCATACATTACGATGAGTACCTCCATGAAAGATGATAGCTGCAGAGTAGAAAACATCATCCCCATCAGCCCACCCCCTCCCCATACCGCTTCTACCCGGTGCCTATCACTCACTGGACTTTTCATAAGTCTTACAATCTCTTGAGTGCCTGCAGACAATAGACACATTCAAATATTCACACAGAAACAATTCAAACGCTGCTAGCATTTACTCAGCATGCTGTGAGATGAATCTTAACTAAGATTTAGAGAAAGATGCTTTTTAATCTTACTTGAAGCACTGCTACTGAGGAAAATAAATTAATGAAAATAAAAAAAATAAAAATATCAATATGCACTGTCCTGTCAAAGATCACACACTCATACGGTAGAAAAGCAAGCACTGACACCCACACAAGAAGAGAGAAGTTCCAACTCAAGGCAAACAAAGTCTAATCCTCTTGGTACAGTTTCCACTTACCTGACTTTCCCATGGTGCTGACACAGGCAGCCTTTCCGTATGATCTGTAACCTGATGCTGAATGAAAGCAGCCTGTCATCTGTTTTGTTTTCTGTTTCTGTTTTGTCTCTGACTCTTTATCTTTTGATTGCTTCCTCTCCCTCACTTCCTTTTTCGTGCCGTCCAACACTGATCCTCTTTAATAGCTGCTAACACTTTCGTTTCAGGCCTTTCTTTCAGTTGCACCTTGAGCTTAAAGCAGTTGTGCAAAGTTCCCCATTAGCTGTTTGTCTGGATGTAGTGATCATTATGTTACATGCTCCTTCCTCAAGATTTGTTTCGTTTCATTTCATTTCACATAACCTGCCTGACTCCTTTGTCGCCACCGACCCTGCTATTTGCATGCCACGCATTTCTCTTTATGGCTCAGAGGAGTACACACCCACTGTGTTTTCACCGTCCTACAAATGAAAGTGAATCATTTGCAAAGATTGGTGACATCATTTCTGTGAGACACACGCCCAAATGCCATATAAGGGAATGTGCCTCAAAGCATACAGTGGCTTTTCTCACAATCTGCACAGTCACCATGCAGAGCTGTGTTGTACAAAATGTGCCACACAATGAACACAATGGTAAACGGAGAGATGTCACAGGGTGCGTACTGTACATCATGGACATTATATACTACTTTTGAACTAACATCTCACCTCCTCAGGTTCAGACCTTTTAAAATGATCTTTTCTCTTCTCTGCACTTCACATAACTCAGCTTTTGAAATGGTCTCTCAAGTATGTGAACATGCTGCAGCTTTGTTTCCAGAATCAATACTAGAAATACTTGTTAAACTTTCAAAATCAAAAGAAATTTATTTTGTCCAACACCAAAGTACTGTGATAATCATTCATAATCCCCAGAGGATGAATCCTACTGATTTTGGTGATCCCCTGACATTTTCACTTGCATCATCAGCAGGTCTGATTTTTGGTTTGCCCAGTACTTTGATTTATATGTACCTGCAAAACTAATGGCATTCCCATCAGCTGTAGGATTAAATAGCATAACATTTTATAATTTTGTTACTTTGGCAACTGATGTAGCATTTCATTCTGCAAATGCAATAAATCAAAGAAGAAGAGAACTTTTTCATAATTGATCCAAATAAAGAGGACATTAAATCCCACAAAAAAAGACAGATAATCACTGCCAGAATTACAGGATGCATAACTGAAAACACTGTAATCCAGAAAAAAGCTAAATGGAGGAAAACACTGTGGTTATATGTAGACCTCCAACAAAGAGCTCGTAAACTCTGAGACATCATAGGCCTACAGTAGTACATTTTCTGTCTTAGTGTAGGGTAGTTAGGCCAAATTTCACGTAAGGTGATAGGAAGGCAGACTCAGGAATCTTTGCATCATTAGTTTCAGGTGAAATATTTATTTTGCAGTGCCATTCCCAATTACACATTCAACTTAATTAAATAATAATTAACTCAAATAAAGATGCTACATCAACACAGCCCCCCACATCTCTTTCCCAGCTACCCCAGAGGAGGTTACACAGCAGGTGGGATGCAAATAAAATTCTATAAATATGCACGCTGTGATGGCCCAGGATGGGCGTGGCTTTCTGGTTGCCTCTCCCTCTCTTTTCCCTTGCTCTCAGTTGTTGACAGGAGGCGTGGCTGGTTTACCCAACAAGGAGATGAGACACACCTGACGCTCATCTGCAAATCAGCACACCTTCCTACAAAAGCCCAGCACTCCAGTTACTCAGTTGCCAGATGATTGCATTGCGACATCCAGCGTTCTTTGCCACGACCACTGCTACGTCCCTGACCACGGCTACGTTCCTGACCACGATCCCGACCACTGCTACGTTCTTGACCACGATCCCGACCACTGCTACGTCCCTGACCACGACTACGTCTACGCCAACCTCCCGGAAGAGTCGGCACCAGCTACACCACGTGTGCGAATCTTCAGGGATTTACCTTGCGCTATTTTCCTTGCTGGTAACCAATAAAATCTCGAACCGAGTGCCTCTGGTCTCCTGCCCTTTCTGGTCCAAAAACACCCCCGCGTCACACACAAGGTATTAGCTCATCAACATGACTTAATACCCTTATCTGCATTACACTTTATGCATTCCCTTAATTATTACAAACAAAAGAAAACATTCTGAACATGAAGAAAACATAATCCACTCCAGATGTTCTGTTCCAGTGATGTCAAGATGACATCACAAACACGTAAAAGACAGGAAGTGCTGGCCCAGTATGGTGAGTAACAAAAGGCAAAAGGAACAAACAAGTGCAATTCATAACAACTGTAACCAAATAAAAATAACATAATGTGTGTGTTTGCTTTAATTTACCTACACGCTGAGATGGTGACTGAAAGATATTGCCAACACAAAACAAGTGCAAAATATAATGTGCTGCAATCCTTTACTAGCCTCAGTAAAATATGGCCAATTAAAGGAAATAAATCAATATGTGTTTGGAAATATGCACTGAAAAAAATGATAGTTTGGATCAACTTTAAAAAAATTGCTGTAATTTGTTACACCTAAATTTATTAATTTTTCAGAAATTAAATCTATGATTTGGTTAAAAATATAAATTTAGATTTAATGTAAATACATTTTCTACTTTAAGACAAAGCCAAAAAATTTGCTTTCATACAAAGTAAAAACATTATTAATTACAAAGACCATTACAACTTACTTTTTTCATTTTGGAAAACCTAATATTTACTATTACATCTAATTATAGATTTTACTTTGGAATAAACTAATTGAATGCTGTAATTCTGTTACATGCAATTTTTAAAACTTTTCTCAACTTTTCTCAAATTTCTGAGTCAGTACAAAGTAACTTTTAAAATTATACTTTAATCAATATATTATCTTTAGTCAAGTATTACTTAGGTAAATATAATGATATTTTTTGCCTTTTCGCAAACTGAAATTTCCCCACAAACAAAATATAATTCCCTATAATATAAAACCAGATTTCACTGAACTGATTCACTGAATTTAAGACTTGAGAGAGAAGAGAAGAGAGAAGGGAACGAACGAGTTTCTATCAGTGTTAAGTCTTTGCTATCCTTTGAAAAAATGATCAAAATGTATGAATATCATTATTTTGAACCATTATAAATGCAAGGGACCAAAAAAATAATATTAATAATAAACCAATGATAAGCACAGTCACTATGAATGCAATTATGAATAAAGACAGTTCAAGAAAAAAACTTAACCATTACTAGTACTCTTGATGATGATTCGGAATTTAGCATTATTCACATTTTCAGTGTTAATATCAGTGCCACAATATTTATACAACAGAAAGAATTCTGTTAACAGAGAATATCAGAAATTAAAGCCTGTTTTGAATCAAAGCTGTTTTTTCTCTTATTTACAATGAACCCTAACATTATCCTGGAATGTGTTTGAACACAAGTGATTAAAACAGAACAACATTCTTTGTCCATGTCTTTCTTTGAGCAACCCCATATTTAGAGTTTGACACTGAGGCTGCACACTCTGCGTGTCATTTTCTTTGGCTCTATCTCCAAGAATATTTTCTGCAGTGCATCGAAAGTGTGTTTGAGCTCACCTGGATAGCTCAAGTTTAGAGCATAGATGAGGCCAAATAAGAGGGCACATCGATGTGCCACTGATGGCAGCTCATTAAGCACCTCCACACCTTCAATGATGATGCCTATGTCATATGGTGGCTTTAATGGATCCTCCTCCTCTCTGTTAACAAACACTGCCATTGTGCTCTGCTGAAGCTCTCTTTCGGCGTCATCCTTCTCACCAACCTGACAAAGGACAAGGCATTTATTGTATAAAAGGCTATTACTCTCCATGTACACACATAAGTCCCTCTCTCCTTTGTGTAGCACAAAGTGATGTAATCATACAGCAGAAGACCAGAAGACCTTCTCAGCTGTAGTAAACTTGTAGTGGACAGTTACTCCAAGTTTGTGCCTGTGATTTTAGTTATTTTCCCTTGGAAGTGTGCTCTTGTGATACTCCGAGTATCACTGTTGTACTTACATTGTATGTCGCAGCTCATTAAATTTCAAACTTGTGTTTCTTCACTGATAGATATGTTATCATTGCATAGTTGTATGATTATGAGCTTGTGATGATGAGTGACTTTTGTGTTTGGTAAGGATGAATAGTCAGTAACTCAGGTGTTACATGCTCCATGGGGAGAGCATTTGCAGATTGTGCTTTTGGACCACCTTTTTGACTAATATGTGTGGATACTGGGTTGTTGACCTGGCTTCTATTGCTGTATTTGCACATATGAGAATTGTATGTATTTTTCTGTTATATGATTATGTTATCAGGATCATAATGTTGAATAATGTGATTATTATTGAATCTAACAGTATAATAATAATACTATTAAATATTACAGTCACATATGTTGAAGAAAAAAAACCAATCCAAGTCTAGTTACAAGTTTGCGGAGGTGCTGTGAGTTTATTGGAGTTCCAGGTCATGCTGAGCCTACCGACACAGAGTGGGTCTGAGACTAGAGACTGACCCAGAGTGAAGGGTCAAGAGCATAGATATACCCTGTCCCCAGGTGTCGTTGCAATGTCACCTTCTTCCAAGTTGTAATCCTCCGACATCGTCAGCTGTATCAGCCTGTCCTCAGGAGGATCTTCTTCTTGTTCAGCCAATTCTCCATCTCCCTCATCCAGCAGAGGTCTTCTTTCAGCTACTGCTGTCATTTGATACTCTGGAGGAGGTCCTTTTGCATCGATAGACCTTACCGCCTTGTCAATGCACTGGATGATAAGGGCTCGGATACAGGGCATACAACAACAACCACAGAGAACGAAAACAGCAAAAATAGCAAGTAATGATGTCACAACACTGGCAAGGAGATTTCCCCATTTGCCAAACAATCAATCAAATAGTCCGGACAGTGGGTCACTTATGCCAGAGTAATCTTTTAGTTCATTTGATAATGTTCTGAGTCCCTGGAGTGTTTTGGTCAGTGAGCCCTCTGGAGCTGTATTGTAAGGGATGAAAGTGCAGCATAACTCACCAAACATGCTACACACTCCACCTTTTTCAGCTAAAATCATGTCTAAGGCCATTCTGTTTTGATAAGCTACCAGGGATGTTGCTGACAGTTGATCATGCACAGCCTCAAAACTATTTCTGGTAAAATTAGCCAATCTTTAGAAGTTATAGTGGACATAATTTATGAGGTCCACATTTTTATTTGGTGTGATCCATCAAATAAGAATTGATTCAAAACCTGCAACTACTTGATCAATCAATTTATATTCATCAGGTATTCCTCTAGGTATACCAATTGCATTTATCCAAACTTGGGATCCCTGATTGTATGTGATGCTAGATGTTTTGGACCGTTTTAACTCACTTCCGTCCCACTTGACTCATCTTGGTTCGGCTCCGTCCTCTCCCAACAAGGTAACAGAGCTACTACAAGGAGGGAAATCACTGCCAAACAGGCCAGTGAGCCCCATGCTGGTCTCATGTTCATTTTTTATCTTTGTCTTCTTTTTCTGTTTCTTCTCCAATATCCTTTAGGTTTTTTCTCTAAGGTTTCTTACCGTTGCTGGTTCACCTTTCCTGCAGTGAGTTTTGTGCCAATATCTACTCACCTTGCTTTGTTCGTCATCCAGCCAAACTCTCAAACCATAGGTAATAGAGCTTACCACTTTAAACAGACCTATCAATCTGGGTTCATTCCAGGTTCAGTGAAATGTCTTTCTGTAGACCCACTCTCCTTCTTTGATCTACTCTGGCGGCTTAACTGTTGGTTCTTTGATCAGTATTTCCTGTACACAAGGAGACAAAAACTTCACAGCAGACTGTAGCTGGTGCACATAATTTTCTATCTCTTTCTCCTGACTGGCCAAGTCAGGTTCTGTTCCACTGATCAGCCGAGCAGTGAACGGACAGGGCATTTTTCTTCCCGTCAATAACTCATGTGTAGACAGCCCTATAGCATCACTAGGTGATGAACTGATGGAGAACATCATCAGAGGTAAGGCATCAACCCATTTCATCTCATCCCTTTGGCCAGTTCTTGTCAGATTAGTTCTGAATGTGTCAACACAAACAAGCAAGTATCTGTATCCCTTGACCTTTTAACTCACTCCCATGTCAGTGAAGTCAATGACCACTTCTTGCCATGGTCTGTTTGTAACAGGGAATTCTCCCATTCCCATTTTCAGAGTTGCTCTGGGATTAAACTTGGAGCAACTTGCACACATATCTACATAATATTTACAAATCTCAAATAGATATGGATGCCACCATTTCATGCCAATTATTTCAGTTAGCCTTTTACCTGATTGATGTCTTCTCTTATGAGCTTCTTCACACAACATCATCAGCAGTTTGGAGGAGGTCACGAGCCTCCCATCATGGGATCTCCATACCCCTGTGTATTTACATTTTGAAGCTCCTTTATCTAGCCACGCTTGTTTTTCATGTGGACGAGCCTGGTTTTGCATATCTATAATTTCCGTTGTTAATTTTCCTAGCTGATCGCTTGCATCATCTTTTTCCACCCCCTGTTGGATCGTCTGTAATATGTTGTATGTTTATTTTTCCCCATAGCCTGCTGCTCTTTTAGCTTCTGCATCTGTGAAATTATTTCCCAATAGTATTGTCCCTTGACCTGTCTGAGGCCCTGCACATTTGATAATAGCTGCTTTTTTTTAGTCAGGGCTTCTTTGAGTTCCAACATTTGGTGCATATGTTTAACTGGTTTCCCTGTTGTTGTTAAGAAATCTGTTCGTAACCAATATTTGATGTCTACGTGCACTGCCTTTACTGCATAGGCCCAATCAGTTTAGATATTTACTTCTTTCCCTTCGCTTAGTTCACAAGCTCTGGTTATTGCCTTTATCTCTGCCAGTTGTGCTGATGCTGGTGGAGGTATGATGTTCGCTTCCAAGGTGGTCCATCTACCTTCGCTGGTACCAGGTGTATGTTTCACAACAGCATAAGATGTTATGATGCCTCCCCCAGGTGTCACATGGCTGTGTCCATTGGTGAAAATTTTCTTGGTGTCTCTGCACCAGTTAATGTTTCTGTGGTAATATTTGGAAATACATTAATTTCATCTGCGACTAAGGCTGTACATTCATGTGGCACTTCACTAGGTATTACTGTCACCATGTTCACATCTGTGTTAGAATAATGGATGTTTGGTTGTAACAAGATTTCTTGCATTTTCGTTGTTCTTTGTTGGCTCAGGGTAATTTTATTGCTGGAGATGTAATTTGTAACAGCATGGTTGGTATGGATTGTGATGTCTTGTCCTCTTGTAACATGGGATGTTCCTTTTAATGCTTTTGCAATGGCACTGAGGGCTCTGGTGCATGTCGGATGGCCTTTTTCTATGGGTTACAATTTGGCGCTGTAATAACATTACACTCTCCTTCCTTGAGCTCCGGGTTGCCATAACATAGAGCTCACAAATCCGTTCTTTTCCTTAACATCCAGGTAGAACACTTCACCTAAGTTTGGGGATGCCAGTTCAGCCACTTGGGCTAGTTGTTGTTTTAAGGATATATAAACTTGTTCTGCTTGTATTGTCCAATTTAAATTGGCTTTGAGTTGATCATGTCCCACATTTGTGATAAGTTTTCTTAGAGAAGCAACTGTTTCTGTGAAATTTGGAATGTAATTCTTGCTATAATTGGCCATGCCTAAGAATGACATCATGTCTTGTAGTGTGACAAGATTGTGGCTGGCAGTCATCCCCACTCCCTGGGCAGTAGTTATCCTTCCCAGGAATACCACTCTGGGTCTACAGCACTGTAGTTTGTCTTTAGAGACTTTGAACCCCTTGGCGCCTAGCCATGTTAATAGATCGGCTGTGAGTTTTGAGACATCATCTTCCGTTTCTCCAGCAATGAGAATGTCATCTACATACTGCAGGATGCAGCAGGTTTTTAGCAGATCATTGTGGAACTCTTTCACTAGTGATTGTAGAGCATGGTTAAATAGTGAGGGACTATATGTCAAACGATGGGTGAGTGATGGGTGTGTTAAATTCAGACTCACATGGTATTAGGACCCCTGATTTCAACAAGCCTTGTATAGTTCCTCTTATTCCCTCTGTCTTTTCTTCTGTTAATGGGTATTGTGGCTGGTAGATGATTTCAGGAGTCTTCATTTGGAGCAATATTGGTTTAACTTCTTTACAATGTCCTACATCAAAAGGGCCATCAGCCCACACTTTGTCCGGAACTCTTTTCAGTTCTTCCACAGCTTTCAGAGTCAGTGTCTTCTCTCCCATGTGTTCGGCTTCTTTCTACCCTCTCCATTTCACATTGTACTCTTCCTTTATAGATCAGTTCATAACAGTTGCAGGAGGGGCTGAATCTCATCAACTTTGTTCCAGACACTGTTTGCCAATCCTTGGCTTCAGCAGCTTTCTTTACCATGGGTCCCAAATTTTTCGCTTCTCCCGCACTAGTAATTTTTAATGTGATGTGTGGTTGCATTCTAGGGCCCAGTTTGTATAGGAGTTTTACATCATCTTCTAGTTGAACACCAGCTGCAACTCCTTGTGGTCCTATGTAGATTTTATTCCATGATATTTCAAGTTTCGGGTGTTCAGTCCCCTGTTTTCTTTTTAACAGTTCTTCCATCATTTCCCATGTGTCTTGATAATTATCCACTTCTTGCACTTCTTCTGGACATCTTAGGTAATTAAGTGTGACGTGCATTGGGTCAGTAGGATTACAGTATGCTCTTAAACTGTCTATCCAGAGTAGCCATCAACAAAAGGTCTCCCTGAGTTCTGATTTTTCAGGGCTGATTATTTTCCTCCACCATACGTATGCATTTGATTTGAACTGTGTTTGAAGTTGAATCATCTGTTCTTCACCTTGGACCAGGGATTGGATAGTTTTTCCATTCGGGAAGAGAAAGTCTGTGGAACGAGTGTTGCAAACAACTGTAGCTCTTAGAGCTGAGGTAAGGTCTCTAGCGAACAGATTTACAGGGCAAGTTCTTTGGAGGAGGAAGGAGTGGATGAATTTCAAAACTTCCGTGGAAATTTCCTTGTATTGGTTCAGAAAAGTAGCATTTTTGTTTTTCTCCGGGAAAACCCCATTAATTTGGTGTAACTGGGAGAAGATGGAAAATCTGCATTTAGAGTACTATACCTTGCTCGAGTATCTGCCATGAAAAGATAAAGCCTACCACCAATCATAACTTCCAATACAAGTGCTGGAAATTCTTCCAAATGGTCTTCACCGAGGGCGGGGTCCTGGCCCCCCTATTGTTGAGGCATCTAGTGTTGATTGGGGGCCCAGTGAAGTTGTTCCCCTATTGCCCCAATTCCTTGTGGTTCTGTCAGAGGGAGTCCCCTGTTTGCCAGTTGTGGAAAGTATCTGGGACTGGCAATTTCTTGTCCTTGGTATGGGCAGTAGCGTGATTAATGCCCGAGCTGTCCACAGCCCCAGCAGGGATCTTGGTAGGGATTATAAGGTCGTTGTTGTTGTTGGTATGGGCCTCTTTTTCCTCTGTTTCCTTTGTTCATAGTCCCTCCGTAGCTTCCCCAAGGTCTTCCTTGGAACGGCTGTTGTTGTTGTGTGACCCATTGAGGCTGTTGTGATGGTCTCTGGTATACATTCTGGTACATCTGGAACTGAGGTTTTGGAGGAGTAGTTAAAGTGGGTGCTGAAACAATGGACATTTGTGTGTTTTTCTTTTTCTCATTTGTCTTTTCCCGCAGTTCCTTAAGTTGGGCTTTTATTAGTTGGTTTTGTAACTCTTCGGTTTCCTTCTCTTGATTCTTTTTTTCTTCGTCTTCTCTTTGAAAGTGGTGTGTTAGGGTTGCCATCCACAGGTCTACATCCATCTTACTTCTTGCCATAAGTCTTAGCATTTCTTCCGTTGTTTTTCCTGATTGTCTTCTTATCATAGCCTGTGAGTGGGCATGTTCCAGTTTGTGATTCCCACACCGTTAACATTCTTTGGAGATATTGTTGAGTTCCTTCTTCGCTTTTCCTGGATGTGTCATTCATCAGATCGGAATTAGTCTTCACTGGATATTGTTGTCTCAGTGCAGCCCACATAGCTGCTGAGACAGGTTGTAGTTCTTCTGCGTCTGCCAGTTGGTCTGTCCCAGCACTTGTTTCTAATCTGCTCATTTCATGGGGCACCAGATGTGATGATAGGCAGCTTCTTACATCCCCCAGGCATAATATCTGACCACTAAACTGGAGCAGGAATTGGTGTATCCACACATGCCCTCCATCCTTTTGGTTTGGTAATAAGTTTTTCAATGTCATCTTATCCGCATAAGTGATGGGTGAGTATGTTCTCTTGTGTAGTCCTCCACGTGGTCCTCTGGCTTCTATTAGTGGCAGTTGATATTCAGCATTATTGGCTCTTATCGTTGTAGGCTGTTTCTCATCTTTTGTTGTTGTAGAGCTGTATGTGTGGTATTCAGTTATATCTGGTGGGTACATTCCATAACTGGGACGGGTCACTGGGGTTGGCGATGCAATTCTGATAGGTTCAGATAGGTTGCTTCTCCTTTTGTCATTTTCTAACAAGGTTTTAACTCCCTTTAATAAAACGTTTAGTTTCTCATCACTATCAATTTCTCTTAATCTTTGTTGCTCTCTCACTTGTCTTTCTTCATTCATTTTTTGTTCTTCCTCTTCACATTCTTTTTGTGTTGGTTTTAACTCACATCTTAGTGCCCCCCCTATTATCTCAAGAACAGGCATTTGCATACATGGGTTTGTAAGGTGTGGCTTTGTGTTTAATTTGGTGGTGGCATCTTGGTTTTCAGATTGTGCCATAGCAGCAAGCATTTGGTTTAAGGCTGCATATGGACTGCGCACAGTTGGTGTAGTTGCCCTGCAGGTAGGGCTGGGCGATATGGCTGAAATCTGTATCACGATATAAGGGTCTCATATTGGTCGATATCGATAATTATTGAAACTTTATATGACCTATTTAAAATAAGGACCAGGAGGAAAAAAATACTCATTTAAACATCTTTATTTTAAACTTTAACTTTCTCTGATAGGCAACAAACATTCAAAGAAAAGGAATTTCAACATACATGCATTCAGTGAAAACTTAACTGAACAATCATGAACAATAAAGTGCAAAGGGTAACAAAGATAAAGTTATAAAGTTATAAAAACATGTGCAAAGTGTTCAATGTAAACATAGTTCTCAGATATCAGGATTCACTATCATATATTTTTAGTGCAAAAAACTTCACCCTCTTCTGGTGAATAACATTCAATAAAATAAAATAAAAATGTCCAGTGTTTTATAAACAAGAAATTAAAGTAAAATTGAGGTAGACTTAACAAACTTAAACGTTACATCTGGACTATTCAAGTATATTTTCACTCAAGGTTTAATAAAATAAAAAAAATATTGAGTGTCTTGTAAACACAATAAATAAAAATAAAACTGAGGTAGACTTAAACTTTACATCTGACTATTCAAGTATATTTTCACTTAAGGTTTAATAAAATAAAAAATATAGAGTGTTTTGTAAACCTAGAGGAATTGAAAGTAAAACAAAGTAGACTTAGGCTTTAGGCTACA
Organism: Psettodes erumei; assembly: GCA_016785225.1. Classification (NCBI taxonomy): domain Eukaryota; kingdom Metazoa; phylum Chordata; class Actinopteri; order Pleuronectiformes; family Psettodidae; genus Psettodes; species Psettodes erumei. Next base: position 8,839 of record JAFBJZ010000365.1, on the reverse strand, counting down.
TCTGTAACATCTGACCATTCAAGTATACTTTGACTCAAGATTTTGTGCTAGGAACACCAGCTGGTTGACCTTTTCTGGTTTTAAAGCTGCCCTGGTGCATGTAACAATATTACCCCCTGTGCTAAAGATTCTCTCTGAAGGGGTACTGGTGGCAGGGATGCACAAGTACTTTTTCGCCAGCTGAGACAATCTGGGGAAGTTGTGTTCATTGAGCCTCCACCAGTCCAGGGGCTCTGACTCACTGTCTGCATCAGGGGACCTCAGGTACCTTTCCAGCTCACTCTCCACTTTTGCTCATCAGTGGGAGGCAAGTCAACCTCTTCTTGACTCTGCTTTTTGAAGAAGCTCCCCAATGACTTGCGTTGCTTCTTCTGAGATGGTGCAGCAGCAGCTGTAGCTCCGCCTTCGGCACCTTGATCTGCTGCTTCCTCAGATGGCCCTGCCTGTGACTGGCCAAGGCCTTCATTCACTACTTCAGACAACGCTCTCATTTTAATGGCCCCTACCTTCTCTGGTCTGATATACTGGACTTTGAACCTGGGGTCCATCGAGGTAGCCATGTCAAGGAGGTCATCTGTGTCAGGGTCTGCATACTTCTCATCAAGATAGGCCATTATTTTTGTCTTCATCTCTTTCGTGAGCTGAGTGTCCCCCTCATTTTCTTGCAGCAAGTTGGAGCGGAACAGGTTGAGCACAGGTTTCACATAAGATACGGTCACATATGACTCACCAGAAAGGGAATCTGTGAACTCCAGGAGAGGAGCCATGGCCGCATTCATAGACTCGAGGACATCGATGTCCTGCCAAGTGGGGATGAGGTGCCTGGTGCTCTTGTCAGCAGACAGAACTTCAGTAATGGCCTTTTGTTGCTCTAGGACCCTTGCCACCATCTTCTGTCTGGAGCCCCACCTGGTTAGTGACTCTGTGATCAGCTGGTGTGTGGGACGATTGAGACGTTTCTGTGCTTTGGAGAGTGCACTCTTTTTCTTCCATGAGTAGGAAAAGGTAGAGACCACTTTCTGGCAAACACCTACAGCCCTGTCCACTCGGCTGTCCTTTCCAGCAGCACCTGTAGAAAAAAAACAATGACAGCATAAATTACAGATAAGAGATGAGGTTCAGTAAGTCAGTGTAAAGTGTGCTGCTGCTTTCATGAATATTAATAATTAATAATTAATGAATAATAATAATAATAATAATAATAATAATAATAATAGCTAATAAAATCAATTCAGTTACCAATGACAAAGCTACTCACCAATTGCTGAATGCAAACGATGGCCAAAACATTGTAGCCTCGTCCAGTCGTTCAGGGAAGTCGCCCTTATCACATTTGCCCCACTGTCTGTGGTGATGCACACCATTTTATGCTCAATTAGACTCCAGGACAGCAGTGCCTCTTTCAACCCTTCTGCAATGACTTCTCCAGTATGGTCATCTGGGAAGTATGCGGTTTCAAGGCATCTGGTCTTTAGGTTCCATTCCTTGTCTATGAAATGTATGGTCAAGCTAATGTATGGCTCTGACGTTCGGCTTGACCACAGGTCAGAGGTTGTGGCAAAGTACTCGGCTGACAGGATTTTCTGTTGCACCGATTCTTTGCATTTCAGGTATAGATTGGTTATGGCAGTCTTTGAAAAGTACTTTCGCCCTGGAAGTGCATAACGTGGGTCGATCACGTTGAGTAGATTTTTAAAACCGGGCTTCTCGACGGTACTGAGAGGAAGCATGTCCTTGGCTATGTAAAATGCCACTGCCTCAGTAATGTCTTTGTAGCGTTTGGATAATTTGTCATAGGGCACAGATGACGAGTACCTGTCCATGGTCGTCTGCTGTTTTTGTTGTGCTGGTTGTGGTTGTTTTATGCGGCTGTGCTGCAAAGGGTGAGCGCGGCTAAGATGGTAGAACAAGTTGGTGGTATTACCAGCCTTGGTGGGGACTACAGTCTTGCATAACTTGCAGACAACATTTGTCTGACTAGTATCGGATTTGTAATATCCAAAAAACTCCCATACGGGCGAGCTGACCTTTCCTTTCTTATCCACAATTTCCTCGCTCATTGCAGTACTCATCTTTCCTCTCTGCACCACGCCGCTTCTGGAAAACGAAACTAACGAGGCTACGAGTGAAACCAAACTTCATGCTGTTACATGATTGGCTCTTGGTTGTCACTCCACCTACATTGCTAGGCACCTGAAGACCATGCAGACCATGCAGAAGACGAGTGCCTTTGCTCATGCAACCAAGCTGCTTCGCAACAAAAATGTAAAGAGATAAGCGATTTCTTGAGAAAAAAAAAAATTCTATCGAAAAGTTATATTGAACGCATTTTCTATTGATATGGACCACATGTCTATCGCAATACATATCGTTATCGTTTTATCGGCCCAGCACTACCTGCAGGCAGTGGTGTTGTCTTGTGTAAGAGTGTATGAAGGTGGTGACTCACCCTTGCTTCCGGACTCACTCTCACATCCTGTTTTGTCTTCACTGCCTGCACGGACAGACTGGAGATGCTAGGGAAACAAGTGCTGAAATATAGATGGGTCAGTTTCTTGATATCATTTAATTTGGTCAACTTTTTCTCTCTTTTTCCTTGTTCTAAAATATTTGAGGATTCGACTTTAATTTTTTGTTCTTCAATTCTGTTTTGCAAAGAGGCTAAAAAGCACCTTTTCTGGTTGACTGTAGGTGGGGGCCCCATAAGCGCACCAAACAGTCCATTATCTTTTAATTCTTTCACCCATTTGTCGAATTGTTGTAATTTGTTTTCAATTTCGCCTTCTGGGAAAGTGTGTCGAATTTTTCTTTTTCCCCACACACAAATAGTGTCCCAAAACCCCTGGAGAATAGCTCTCTTCTCCTTCTTCACCTTCTTTTTTCTCTTTAGACATGTTAAAGTTGTTCAGTAGTCACACACAAACTTTAGGCACACCCAGCCTCCCTTCCACCCCTGCACTTGCAACACACACACACTCTTTTAACCGGGGCACAGTATTTCATTCACTCAGAAAAACAAACACTTTTTTTCACTTTTTGTTTTCTATATACTTATCTTGAGATGTCTCGCAGGTTGGGCGCTTTTACAACTATAGCTAAAAATACAGAATATTAACAGCTATAACTGAGGGACCTTTAAACCCAAACCCTAATCAACAATCGGAGTTAGCTGCTTTTACCATTAATATTCATAACAGTGGGACCTTAAAACCCAAACTTCCGACGGGCTGGCAGCTTTTACAGTTGTGGCTGTTAAGTCAGAAATTTATTCAGAAATCAGCAGCAACAATTGAGGGACCTCGAAACCCAAACCCTATTCATCAATCAGAGTTAGCTGCTTTTACTGCTAGTTTGTCTAACAGAGGGACCTTAAAACCCAAATTTCTGATGGGTGGTTCTTTTGCAGCTATGGCTGTAAATTCAGAAATGAACAGCTATAACTGAGGGACCTTGAAACCCAAACCCTCATGGGCTAATCAGAGCTAGATGCTTTCACTGTTATTTTGTTTAACAGAAGGACTTTAAAACCCAAACTTCCGACGGTTAGGCATTTTTTAGGGAGTTGGATCAGGCTCCCAGGGACATTTAAACTGTACTAGCCACACCCGAATTCTTCTCTTACTTTTTTCCCAATACTATTCCATACACATTTTCCGTGTTGTATTTTACCAAAAACAGTATTACACTTCAGATCAGTCTAACACAGCCAACAAAATGTCCGAGTGGACGTGCAGAAATTTTGTTTAAGAAGGTTTTCTGCTTGCCTTTTTTTTTTTTTTTAGGCGGCCGCCAGCTGTGAGAGACGTTTCCTTGGTGCAAAAACCTCCTTCTCTCAGGCCTGGATCCCAGACGAGCCCCCAATTTGATGGACCAGGCACCGCTGTGTCCTCCCACCCAGGAACTTTATTCCAGGGGAAGGAAGTTAGTCAAACAGTACCAAGATAGAAGATGCAGCTACGGCGTATGGTTAACAATTTATTTTAGAGGCACGGAAGATGAGTATAGAGTCAGAGCTGAGACTTCGATCTGTCCACCTTAAGAATTGGAGAGAAGAAGCCCCGAACTAAGGAAATCATAAGTTATTATACATCTTGACTCCTCCTGGGACCAGGGAGCATATCCTTGAGTGTTGTCCTCCTGGCACCAGGGAGTATGACCCTGAGTGTTATCAGTGTCTTGCTATGTGCAGCCAACCTGCTCTAGCTGGACCTGAGCGAATGTTAAATTCAGGTATGGTGCATTCTGTTCTGATTAGTAAGCAGCAGCAAAGCAGTGATTAGCATATCATAAGGTTATGACATGACATGGTGTGATTAGAACTAAGAACACTTAGTTTCATGATAATCCAACAGAATTTAGACTTGCAGTAATCAAACAAAGGGTTTGAGCAAAACAGTAAAAAAAAGCCTGTCAAACTCAGAAGATATACATTGTACTTCTTCCAACATGTAATCTAACTCCACAATCAAATGTGATGACAATATGACACATGAACACTATTGCCTCTATATATATGTTATATGTATATGTATATATGTGTTACTATATATGTGATGTAAGGCGAGTTTTGCAGTATTGACCAAGTGCATACCTGATCAATAACTTTCAGCACATCCAGGGTCTTCTCTCTGACAGCTCCTCCCTTGTTACTGATGATCTCAATCAGCTTGCTGTGGTGCTTGTCCAAGGAAGCCAGGAATCGTGCTGGAAGAGGAACAGTAGTACTTTTTATAAATTCAGCATTGATCTTTATAAAACAAAATATCACAATCAAATGTTATTACATTACATATTGCATTAAATTGGTGTATGAGATCTTTTTGTGACATTTTTGTGACTGCTTTGGCTAGATTTTTTCACAGGTTTCATATGATAGGGGATATTAATATCATTTAAATTACTGGCCACCACTGACCTATTGCTATTGACTGAAAAAATTACTTACCTCATCCACTGTGAACAATGCAGGCCATCTTTCTTTCACCTCTTCCACTCCTGATTCCTTTGCCACAATTTATTGTTTTCGCAGTGAAAAGGTTTTGTTTGTTTTAAAAAGTGCTCGCTGCTGCCCGCTTCCACCTCCAGCAGCCACCTGCGTTCACACGCCTGTGAGATGCATTTACTGACCATCGCAAATCACAATTGATTCAACATTCCCCCAACCCACCGAGGAGTTTCACCTTCTTCGCCACTCTACTACAGAAACAAGGCTATCTGCGTGCGTGCGTGCGTGTGTGGCCGGGAGGTGTCTGCAGCCCACCTGAAAAAAAAGTGGCCGGGCAGACCCGCTCCCGTTTGTAGTATTTAAGCCTTATCACAATAACTTATGCCGCGGAGTATCACCGTCTTCTCCTCACTCTGCTGCAGAGACAGCGCTATATGCTTGTATATGAGTTTGTGTATGTGTGGTGGGGACCTGCCTATGGCCCACCTGAAAAAACGTGGCTGGACAGACCCGCTCCCTAAGCCTGATCACAATAACTTACGCTTATTATTTCATAACCGACTGCACAATAACATTAGCAACAACGTTAACTTTGCACTTGTTAAACTGAAGCAAAGAAAGCACAGTTGTTGCTAATGTTTTGTGCCAACGACCTGGTTTAGCTAGCGTTAGCCACAAAATACAAAGCCAGTCTTTAAGATATTGTCAGTTGTCCAATCTGCCACCACTGACTAGTGATGGGCAAATGATACCAAGGTTGTGGAGATTGTGTCACTCTTCCTGAAGCGTAGTGATTCGAAACGCTGCGTCGGAGCTTGTATCGAAACACCAGTGTCACGTGACCGATGACGTTCGAAGCTTCATCGCTTCAAAATGTTTTTCATTGGCTCAGCCAGAAAAGGAGCCGACTGAAGCCTGCGACAGCAGAAAAAAATATATTTCTCAATAAAAACCTGTGAAGACAAATAACTTGTCTGCTTCTGTGAATAATCATTCCAAATCAACCATACAAGTCCCCAAATGACAAACCATTATCTTTAAAGGTTTTCTTTAAAAACGCTTCACACAAAAAAACAATGTTTTTGAATTCAAACACCATGATCATTTGCAAAGTAGGAAGGATCTCTAATCCTGTTTGGGACTTTTAGTACAGTTTTTAAATAAGATTTATAATCCTTAATATAACTTGCATGTATTCTCTGTGTTAATCTGGAATGTGTTTTAAAGTATGGGGAGAACATCTGCATATTTTATTGTAATGACGATATAATCGTTATTTGGTATGAATGAACAAAACACTTGAATGACCACACAGACTTTTCTGAACTTTTATTGCTGTCATGGGATTGAAACAGTCGTGTGCTTCAGTCGTGCTCTTTAGAGGTTGCTATTGCTTCCACCAGATGTCACCGTCACTGAAGTCTCGAAGCTTTGAATCTTTTTTGGCACAATTGTTAGGAAAGCCTCAGTGCGTCATGAGGCTTCACTTGCCCACCACTACCACTAACTATAAATGTGCATGGAAATCCCATGTTGCACTTTAACAGCACAATTTTGAATTCTTACCTTGTTTTTAAAGAGTTTCCGAACACGAGAGAGGACAGAGAAGATACATTCCTCACCTGCATTCCACAGTTCATGCGAGGAAACAATAATGGCGGACTACACCATCGAAAAGAGCGGTCTGACGTGACGTCACATAGTCATGTGACAGGAAACGCTCTGGTTTGAAGCCAAAATACGATTTAAGCGGAAGTGTTTCTTTCTTTCTTTTATTTTGGCCACGGTAGGGGTGGGCGATACTGGGAATTTTGGTATCGATCCGATACCAAGTAAATACAGGGCTAGTATCGCCGATACCGATACGTTTTACTTGAAATGTCATGATCATTGAATAATTTTGTGATTTTGCCTTGAGTTAGTTGATTGTGATTATAGTAAAACATAGCACAAAGATTTTAGCCAATAAAAATGTTTTTTTATTTACTAACTACAACAATAGAACAAATGTAACAGTATAAAAATAATAAAATAATTCTTTGTTTCAGAAAAAAGTCACTAGTGTTTGTAAAAGCGGCTCGTGCTGAAAATTTCAGCAACATTTTGTCACATTTAGCTAAAAACAGTGTTTAAAAAACAGGTGTGAATTTTTGAGACTCACTTTTTTGCACATTTAAGACAATATTTGTCATCTTAGAGATATTTTAAATAGTTAAATCTAAATATTAAATGTTAAACTTAAATGCTAAATCTAAATGTAAATGTTAAATTTAAATCTAAATCTAAATGTTAAATCTAAATATTAAATCTAAATCTAAATGTTAAATGTTAAATCTAAATTAAATCTAAATGTAAAAATCTAAATCTAAATGTTAAATGTTAAATCTAAATGTTAAATCTAAATGTTAAATCTAAATGTTAAATAAATAAATCTAAATGTAAATGTAAAATGTAAAAATCTAAATGTTAAATGTAAATGTAAATCTAAATGTTAAATGTTAAATCTAAATGTTAAATCTGTTAAATCTAAATGTTAAAATGTAAATGTTATTTAAATATAAAATGTTAAATCTAAAATGTTAAATCTAAATGTTATATCTAAATATAAATCTAAATGTTAAATCTAAATGTTTCGGGTGAACCTAAATATTTAACTAATATGCAAATTCCACTATGGCCACTACAACCAACCACGAGGGGGCAGACTTTGACTGACTTTTGCAGAGCCCACGGCTCTGGACTTTTATTTTGACATCGCTTGCTCAGCAAGAGCCTTTTCCCCCCTTCCTCAGTCCAATACAATCTGCAGCTGTTCTCATGGTTCGTCTGCAAGCATGTCGGAATCGTCCTTAGCAGAAAACATCGGCAGTTTAACATTTAAATTTAACATTTAGATTTATATTTAGATTTAGCATTTACATTTAGATTCAACATTTAGATATAACATTTAGATTTATATTTAAATATAACATTTAGATTTAACATTTAGATTTAACATTTAATTTATTTTAGATTTAGATTTAACATTTAGATTTAACATTTAATATTTAACATTTAAACATTTTAGATTTAACATTTAGATTTAGAGATTTAACATTTAGATTTAGATTTAATATTTAGATTTAACATTTAGATTTAATTTATTTAACATTTACATTTAGATTTAACATTTAAGTTTAGATTTAGCATTTAAGTTTAACATTTAATATTTAGATTTAACTATTTAAAATATCTCTAAGATGACAAATATTGTCTTAAATGTGCAAAAAAGTGAGTCTCAAAAATTCACACCTGTTTTTTAAACACTGTTTTTAGCTAAATGTGACAAAATGTTGCTGAAATTTTCAGCACGAGCCGCTAAGCTGCACCCCATAAGTAAATACACATGCACTATGCACCGAAAGACGACATGCATAGCGGTCTTGAAAAACTGAGACTCCAGCCATACATCTTAATTCATACTAATTGAAGTAACTGCATCTGTATATGTGGTGCAAATGTTTGCATTATGGGCACAAGTACTTGGGGGGATGGTAATGTGATTTATAGTGAGAGCCCACTCTAGAGGAACAGTACAGTTCATTTCAGTACAGTTCAGTACATTGATCAATGCAGATACCACACCATTTATCTCTGTACATTAGCTTTATCTGCTGGACATATTGCATAACGGCCTGTCAGCTGCAACATCATTTCTTCACTTCTTCTCACCTCCAGATCACTTTCCCTTTGTCTCTCATCCCTTCCCTACATCCCTCGATTCTGTAATTTTCTTTTTTTATTCATCTGAAATCCTTAATGAAAATCGTCCAGCAGATCCCTTATAGTAAGAAAGGAACACCAAATTCCTTTTAAGCCAGAAATAATTTTCCATCCCTGTCATGACTGCATTTA
>JAFBJZ010000364.1:0-169282 GCA_016785225.1 Psettodes erumei | reverse complement strand
GCCCTGACGATCGCATCCTTTATAAGATGAAAAGGGAGGTGTGAAAAAACTAAAACGATAGAGCTTTTTTCGCTATCGCTATATCGCTCCAACTGCGGCAGCGTTGAAAGAGGGTCGTAATCCTCTTCCTTGCCCCCTGCATCCTCTCGAGCCATTCCGTACAAGGTACGACTAGCATGGTACGGAATAAACCGCAGTCAGGATTAAATCTCTCTAAAACAAAAATATCCGCGGATCTCTCCCGCGGATTCAGCGAACGCAGACTGGATCGAATAAACCATCTGCCTGAAACTGTGGGTCTGGATGGCCAAATTGTAGCTAAGAGAATTCTCGTATGGCTCAACACATCCTCGTTAAACCGCACACCCCTCCTCTGACGCTTTTCCGGGCGAGGATTCTCACTCTCACCCCGCGCTCTCTTGCCGTTGTCTTTCTCCTCCTCCTCCTCCTCTTTCTCCCCCCTCGGCCCCTTCTCAGGACGAGGACTCTCGGTCTCACTCGGCGCTCTCTTGCCGTTCACTTTCTCCGAGTCTACGTCGAATGCGTGTTCTTCACTCACATTCCGAGACAATACCGTCGTCAGCATCAGCTTCATCACGGCCCAATCCTCGGCGTTCAACACCGTCACGGCGCTTGAATGATCCAGACTTTCTCCATCATCCAGCTGATACAACCACAGCTCACCCTCCTCGTACTTGAATTCATAACCCCAGGATCCAGCCCCCCACGGACGTAGAGACCATTCTTCACGCAGGATCTCCGGCGGCGGTATCTGGGTACGACACATATACATCATGCGCTTCTTCTCTTTTCTCGGAGCGCCCGGTACGACCGTAACATCTTCTTAGAGAATGTTACAGGCGTCTGGCTGAGCAGCGACGACGACCATGTGTCAGACGAGTCTTCAGCGTGGCTCGTAGAAGCGGAAGAAGAGGAGGCCTCTTCTCCATCCAGCGGTTGAGAAACCGCGTTGTCCACGCGAATCGTTTCCATCTTGGCGGGTACAAAAGTGTCGGGAAAGGCCTCGTTTTTATCCGTTTCTCAACCACGCTTGACCCCACCCCCCTCTCATCGAGTCAAAACCGCATGAACTAGAGGGAGGCGGGACAATCGTCGATATCTCGGATAGACGGAGATATTGAAAAACACCTCATCCTCTCTGCCTCTGTTCAACGGATATTTACGGGTTTGTGATTTCGTGAAGTATTGCACTGTTTACCCGCAGTCACAGACAGACAACGTGCGCCCCTCACCCCGACTTCCCTCACGATTTTCCCCATAGCGGCCTGTTTGCCGCAGACACCCGACGCCGCCGGCCTTCACACGTGTTTTACTACTCGGGAGCCCTCGGATCGCCTTGAAAAAACACCTCAACATCTCCGCATCTGTTTACGGTTTCCTGAAGTATAGGACAACCAAACGCACTGTTTACCTACATAACAGTCTCTTTGGGGCAGACATCGGACACCGGCATCCTTCACACGAGATGTTTTACAACGTGTGTATGGATCGCACTGCCCTCAAAAGACCTCAAGAATGCTAAAGGTCCACAAAGGTCGACGGCGAGAGTCCGGTCACACGCTTCGCACACGCGCTATACATACAGCATAGGCAGGACAAACACAGATAGATATCAAACTATCATTAAAAAAAAAAAAATTGGAATTGGTCCTAAACTAACGATAACGTCAATATTTATAAGGGGAGGGGTTAGCGATGATTCTAGCCATCTCATTCGATGATGATCACGTGTACGATAACGCCTGGCGAAAACATGAATATTTATGAGGGAGGGTTCTAGCATGATTCTCGGCATCTCATTGGATGATGATTGCGTCAGACCTGTCAAAATAGGGGTCAAACTGAGTTTGACGAAAGGTGTACCCCTATTCTCTAAGACAACAGCAGTCACTTTTGCTTGGGCAGGAGCCAAATAAAAAGCTGAGTACTTGACAGTAGCAACTTCAATTTTTGCTGTCCTTTTAGTGTTTTTCATGTTTGGGTGTTCTCTGGTCAAGAAGTGGGTCAACTTTCTGTGTTGCTACCCATTTAACCCAAATCATAACTCCTTGAACACCCTTTTCCACTCTTTTGCTTCCATTTTCTTCTGTGTCCACTCTTCTTCATGTCAGAAGGTGAAGAATTGGAGACGGAGGGGGGACTTGGTGTCTTCTTACCAAAATAATGCAACCCATTATTATAATTATTTTAATCTATTTTTGTCTTTGAATATTAGGGGGTTTCTTCAACTAGGAGCAATTTTGGTGCTATGAACCTGCAGAAAAATGGACATGAAATAGCTTGTAGAAAAGAACCAGTGTATCCTTCCTTGGATGTAAAACTAGATAAATTGAAAACATTTTTAAGACTGTCATAAGTGTAATTTTTGATTGATTTGTGTCATAACTTAAGACACCAATATAACCATGATAATTAACCCAATCCATCATTTCATTTGTTTGCAGGATTACGCAAAAAGAAATGGATTGATTATCACAACATCTTTACCAGAGGTGGTCTAATTTAGAAACCATTACATTTTGTGAGTGATCATGATCAGTATCCGGATTGAGGGATGTTTTTAAGGATTCTTTACCATTCTAAGAGCTGGCAAAATGTCATTTTTGGAGTCATAAATGTATAAAGCTTTGAAGTAACAAAAACTGGGGTACGATATATGAGTATTTTAAGTATTTTAATGGTAATAATAGGAATATAACATCATATAAATGTAATTGTGTTAATTTAAAACTAAAAGTTTACTTCATTCCAGGAACATATGCTCCTACAAATGTTATAATAGGAGATTTTAATCAGTTGATCAGTTGTGACATTGTTGGTTAAAAGATTTTATGTTGGAGAAATATTAATATAGAAAAGTGTGCTTTTCTGCAGCTAACGTTGCATTCGGAGGAAAAGAGGTGAAGCTTCTTTTAGCCTTTCTTGACTTATTTTATTGAGCTGAAGACACATCTCACGGTCATACAGCTACACACGCTAAAACGAACCGAATTGACTACGGTAAGTCAATTAGAACAAACATAAAGAAAACGCACACACGTCCTCTATAGCTTGCGCTGTAGCGCCCCTTTGTGGCATAAACACACACATTACTGACACACAACTGAGGACATACAGTAAATAACATATCTTAACACCCCCACTTGTACTCAGGTTGTTGTACAATCAAAAACAGAATGAATGTGGACCTCTGTCATACACATATCAATCAATGCACATATTAATCTCCAAAAAGAACATTTGCAAACTTCTTCAGTTTCAACTTATTTACAGGTTTGGTCATTACATCAGCGACCATGTCATCAGTAGAACAATATACCAAAGTCACTCTCCCCATTCACAGTAGACCTAATAAAGTGGTACTTTATGTCTATGTGTTTGCACCTCTGTCTGTTCACAGGGTTTTTGGCAAGAGCGATTGTTCCCTGATTGTCCTCATGTATGATGATAGTTGGTGTGTACTTGTAGCTATCCATACCCCCAGTAACTGTTTGAGGTATAGACACTCTTGTATGGTAGAAGCAAGTGCCATGTATTCTGCCTCGCATGTGGAGAGCGCCACGGTAGATTGTTTCCTAGTCTTCCACGACACAAGAGAGCTGTTCTGGCTAAGGCTCACACAGTATCCTGTGGTACTGCGTCTGTCACTGGTATCAGCCGCCCAGTCAGCATCGCTGTAGGCCTGTATACCTAAATCCTCGCTGTTGTTTCTCCTAAAGCTTAACCCTTTCTCTGCTGTGCCTTTGAGGTATCTTAGTACGTGCTTCACAGTGACCCACTGCTCCTCTGTTGGCTCCATAAAGTACTGTGATAACCTGCTCACAACAAAACTCAAATCAGGTCTGGTACAGGTGGTCAGATATATAAGACTTCCTACGGCCTCCCTGTACAGACTGGCATCTTCCATCTTTATACCATCATCAGTATATTCTAACTTTTGCTCACAGGGTGTTTCTCTTATCTTACAGTCTTGCATACCAAAACGCTGTAGTATCTTGTTAGTGTACCTTTCCTGTGACATCTTTATACATTCATCCGAATAACTGAAGTCGATACCCAGAAAATGTTTGAGTTCCCCCAAATCTTTCATTTTAAACTGGTCTGCAAGCATCTTTTTCACCCTTTTCAGACACTCATCATTGCTTGCTGCGATGATCAAGTCATCGACCCATATGATTATGATCACTTTCCCTTCTTTTGTCTCGTGGGCATACACACAGTGATCAGCTGGGTTTTGTGTGAACCCATTTTCAGTTAAACAATCATGCAAAACCTTATTCCAATTTCGTCCAGACTGTTTAAGACCATAAAGTGATTTCTCTAGCTTATACACCACACCCTCTTTCTCTTGATAACCCTCGGGTGGATTGATGTAAATCTCATAGTCTATGGGAGCGTGCAAGTACGCTGTTTTCACGTCCATTTGGTGAAGGACTAAATTCTCCTGTACTGCCTTCTGCAGCACCACCCTTACACTCGTCAGGTCTGCTGTGGGTGAAAACGTCTCCCCATAGTCTACTCCCATTCTCTGGCTGTAACCCTTTGCCACAAATCGTGCTTTGTATTTGTCCCTTCCTTCTGCATCAGACTTGATCGTATAAACCCATTTACCCCCCACTGTTTTCTTGCCTATTGGTAGCTCTGTTGGAGTAAAGGTTTTGTTCTCATTTAAAGACTGCATTTCCTCATCCATGGCTTTTATCCATTCTTTTGAGTTAGTGGACTCCATTGCTTCCCCAAATGTCTGTGGAATGCCACACACTGCTCTACAGCAGTAGTCTACAGTGATATGAACACCATCACTATTGTCTGCCATTACATAGTCACTTAAGTAACTTGGTGTCCTTCTCTCTCTAGCTGGATACCTTTTACTCTCTTCTTCACCACCCATCACCCTCTTCGGTGTTTGGTCAGTGGACCTTGTAACTGCAGCTGGACTACCACTATGTGGACTTCCACTTTGTGCACTTGGCTCTGGAGCATTATCGGTCCTTCCCCTTGATCCCCTGTCATCCCATCACTAGTCTGGCTCACCTGTCTCACAGCTGCCTTGCTCACATCACTAGCCATCTTTGTTCTTATCTGGGTGATCTGGCTCATATCCTGTTTGTGTTTTCCTTTTCTCTCCTGTCTGTAAGTGTAACATGCAGACCCAAACTTTTGCATTTTGGACACATTGGGCCTCTTGCCTGTCAGTAACTCATAAGGAGTTTTCCTGTACGCTTGTTGAAACACCTGTTGCGGACCACTGCTGCTGCTTTTCAGCCATAGCTTCTTTGTTCACTTTCAACTAGTGTGCACTTTTCTTCTCAAGAAAATACACAAACCCCTCTCAGCAGTCCTGTTTTGAGTGGAGAATCGTGAGTTTCATGAATCTGACTGTTTGAAACTATTTGTAAACTCAGTTCTTATCGATCTGATGCACTTACTTTCCCGTGGGATACATCGGCTAGCAACTTTTCAGTAGCCTGTGTGTCACCATCTGTAAAAATACACAAACACAGTTTTGCTCTGGTGATGACTGTGCATATTTGTCCCTATTTATTGACTCTGTTTGGGCAAAGATCTTTGTGTACCATCTGAATACACACCTCTGGTACACTCCCTTTCTGGTTTGGGCCTTTCCTGAATACACCCACTTTGTTCCCTTTTGCCTGATCTGCATACCTTCGACAACATTCTGCAACCTAATGATATCACCATAGTTACAGTGGCCTAATATTTCATGCCATGTTTGTATGTTGTGACATGCATTACACTTATCATTAGACCCAGTGTCAACACACAAATAGTACAACCTGCCATATACATGAATGTTGAACCTGGTACCGCCTCTGGTTATCAGGGCGTCTTTGCCTTCTTTAAAGACGACTGTTGCCCCATTTGCAGTTGCTGCTTTCACTGAGAAAATGTTCTGGGGGTAAGACGGTACAAACAAAGCGTCTCTCAGCGTCGCTTTACATCGCTGTCCTTTGCTGTCAATGAGGGAAACCTCAGCGTTCCCTCTTCGCTGAGCGACTCCGCTGCATCTGGTGCCGTCTGCTAGCTCGACACTGTGCGTCTCTGGCCTAAAGGTGCTGTCGAAACTCGTGAACATGGAGATGTCGGTGATGACATGGGAGGTAGCTCCGGTGTCCACCATCAGACCTATCTCCTGGACGCTGCGCACCGACTGCTGCTGGTCACTGGCCCCTCCGTCTGCCATCCCGAACACGTAGTCCTCCTCGGTGTCTCCTGAGACTTTATTCACACCATCCTTTTTGTCCTTGTCTTTCCGCCTACAAGTGGCGTCTTTATGTGTGTCATTTTTGCAAACACTACACCATGTTTTCTGTCGACATGCTTTCGCTCGGTGGCCTTTGGTACCGCATTTGAAGCACACCATCTCAGTGTCGTCTTTGTTCCAGCCACGCTTGTTTTGGTGGGCCGCCGCCCCCACCCTGCATAATACTCTCTCGCATTTTTCAATGCTTTTCTTCCATCATTAGGCGCATCCCTCATAACTAATGAGAGGCTTTTATCATCTAACAGCAAGATCAATTCGGCGTATGCATTAGCATTTTTCTTTGGGTCTTCTGCTATTTCGTTTTCCGTCTCCGGTTCTTTTAGCACTGTATCTTTTAACCCTAATAAATGGAAATGTCCCAACATTTTGGTTTCCCAAAGTTCGTACTTAGTCTCATCTCCGTCGAAGGCCAGTCGAAGCAACCTGCTTGTCGATCGTTGAACCACCATGTTAGCTTGTTCTTTTCTCTCAGTCAGCACATGGTCCGTTGCAATTTTCTAAACGGTGAAAAACGACTATCTTCCGAATGACTCCTGGGCCCATAACCTGTTGAGCTTCATAAGACTTTCTGCAGCTAACATTGCATTCGGAGGAAAAGAGGTGAAGCTTCTTTTAGCCTTTCTTGCATATTTTATTGAGCTGAAGACACATCTCACGGTCATACAGCTACACACACTAAAACGAACCGAATTGACTACGGTAAGTCAATTAGAACAAACATAAAGAAAACGCACACACGTCCTCTATAGCTTGCGCTGTAGCGCCCCTTTGTGGCATAAATACACACATTACTGACACACAACTGAGGACATACAGTAAATAACATATCTTAACAGCAACGATCAAGATCCAGCAAACAAACTCCATTAGCCAACAAACACAAGGTTTGTAGGTTAATCCTCCGTACAACAGGAGCCACACAGCGAGTTAGCACCGAGCTGCTAACCAACTACGTCAAAGGAGCGGCCAGTTTCCCTCCAGCGTCTGCCATCAGGACCACACAGCAAAGACTGCCTTCCAACATCGGAATTCCAACTCTCTCAGCTTGGCCCTTCCATCAGGAACCACCAGCCAAAGGAGCAACACACCAGAGAGAGTGTCTCTCACACCAGAACTGGTAACACCAACTGGGCCTAGTCAAGCTAAGACAAGCTAAGCTAAGATAAATCATCAACAGTGATTTGATGTATTTGTGTTTACTGAGTGTTGTGATCAGTTTGGTAGACAGGTTATTGTATAGTTGGCTCTGCCACATTGTTAAGTAGATGTAGTTAGGTTATGCTTGCATGCTGACTAACCATCCTTCCTCTAACCTGGCACCTCGTGAAACACACACACACACACACACTCACCCAGCACATGGTCTGAGTGCCTCCACAGATCTTCTTTGTTCAGGGCCTCCAGGCCTCAGCAGCCATTTTGACACACCCAGACACACACACACACACACACACACACACACACACACACACACACACACCTGTAGAAAGTACACTGTAGCTAGATTGTATGTTTCCTTTTCTTTTATTCTCGTTAATAAATGATTATTAAACATACCTGTTGTCTGTTTAATGTTGCACAAGAGTGAATTCCGCCAACCTCTACACGGTCAAGAACTCCAAATTCCTTCTACCTAAACTAGTTGTTAATCTGGTAATTTTGGTTCTAGTTATTAAATTAATTATTAATCAGAGTTCCAAATTGACAATTTAGTACTAGTTATGAGATTGATTTGATAAATTGGCTATCTTTCCCTTGTAACAAGGGTGGTGCCCCGAGGTGATCTAATGTATTAGATCCAATTATTTAATAATTAATAATTATTATTCTAATAATTATTAACTATTTTGGATAGCCAAACCCCAATAATTAGTGCCCTTAGTAGGCAACCTCAACAAAGGGTGCTCCAGCAAATGGTGCCCCCGTGAGGTAAAGAACAATTGGTGACCACGTGTTACGCTGGCCCAACACTGTCAACCAAACTGATCACAACACTCAGTAAACACAAATACATCAAATCACAGTTCTTGCTTTATCTTAGCTTGACTAGGGCCAGATGGTTTTACCAGTTCTGGTGTGAGAGACACTCTCTCTGGTGTGTTGCTCCTTTGGCTGGCGGTTCCTGATGAAAGGGCCAAGCTAAGAGAGTTGGAATTCCGATGTTGGAAGGCAGTCTTTGCTGTGTGGTCCTGATGGCAGATGCTGGAGGGAAACTGGCCGCCTTTGACATAGTTGGTTAGCAGCTCGGTGCTAACTAGCTGTGTGGCTCCTGTTGTATGGGGGATTAGCCTACAAACCTTGTGTTTGTTGGCTAATGGAATTTGTTTGCCGGATCTTGATCATTCCTCAGCAGGCTCTCGCGTCGCCGCTGTGAGGAAAGGCCTGAGGATCTGCTTTGGTCAGCAGGCTACCTCAGACGCCCAGTTGCAGCTGCACAGCTGGGGGTCCCTGGAGAGTGATTCCAGGGTGGAGTTGAGTGGAGAAGAGAGTAGGAAGAGAACGAACAAAGGCTGAGCAAAGCCTTTATATGACTTAAAGACCTCAGAGGTCACATGCCACAGTCATCCAGTGGTGGCTGCTGGATTGGATTTCACACCTGAAGGTTCCGGTGCTTTCCTTTGACTCCAAGACAAAGATAGCCATGTGGTCTAAACTTGGTTATGCGTGGTGAACCTCCATTGCTCACCACCAGGTTCAGGTCCCAACAAAAGGAACAAAAGCCTCAGATGCTACTTCCAACAGTTCAAAGTGCTGTTGGACCGGGCACTGCCGTGTCCTCTCATCCGGGAACTTTATTCCAGGGGAAGGAAGTTAGTCAAAGAGTACCAAGACAGAAGATGCAACTACGGCATATGGTTAACAATTTATTTTAGAGGCACGGAAGATGAGTATGGAGTCAGCGCTGAGGCTTCGACCCGTCCACTTTAAGAGTTGGAGAGACGAAGCCCCAAACTAAGGAAATCGTAAGTTCTTATACATCTTGACTCCTCCTAGGACCAGGGAACATATCCTTGAGTGTTATCCTCCTGGCGCCAGGGAGTGCGACCCTGAGTGTTATCAGTGTCTTGCTATGTGTAGCCAACTGGCTCTAGCTGGACCCGAGCGAGTGTTAAAATCAGATGTGGTGCATTCTGTTCTGATGAGCAAGCAGCAGCGAAGCAGTGATTAACATATCATAAGGCTATGGCATGACATGGCATGATGAGAACTAAGAACACTTAGTTTCATAATAATCCAACAGTGCAAACAAGAATTTATTATTTTTATCGTTTGTTTGTTCACCTGCTTTTCCTTTTGCCCAACAGAGTATAGAAACACACTCTCCAAACTATTGCTTACAGTACATTTTTCTAAATAAAACCAAATCTTCAAACTGCTTTATATTTGTTTAACCCCTTAACACCTATTGTCGTGATTTAGCATCAAACCACCAAAACAGCCAAAATAGCATCTGTATTAGTATTGCTTTGTTACATTAATAAAAGAATCTTCATACCTGAGAAGGGAACAGGTATTTTTTTTTTACCTTCATTGCCTGTCGCTAATTTGCATCATAGATAATATATAATAATAGATTTATATCTATTTTATGTGCTATTCTCAAATTAACACTCTCAACTTAATTTAGCATCTAATTGAAAGCAAAAACACACACCAACATTTTTTTTTGATAATTGGAAATAAATTCAGGCATTAAGGGGTTAACCCTATCTTGCCCACGTAGACTTTTTTTCAGATTTGCATACCTTTCTGTTTTGGCTCTTAAATTTGTCATTTTATACAGTATAATCAAGTACTAAACAGATTCTGAACCAGCTCACTCAAGAAGGACCTCTGTACAATAATAGGGAATATTAGTATAAGTTCCCTAAGACAAGCTGCAAACCAAAGTTAATGTCGAAAGAAACAAATATAATGTGTGTGTACGTATGTATGTGGGGGCAGCATGGTCATATAGTGGTTAGCACTGTCACCTCACAGCAGGAATATTCTCACTGTACCTGCGTGGGTTTTCTCCAGGTACTCCTGCTTCCTCCCACTCCACCAAACACATGCAGGTTAGGTTGACTGTGTGACTGAAAATTATCTGTAGGTGTGACTGTGAGTGTGATGGTTCATTGTCTCTATGTGTCAGCTGTTATAGACTGGCAACCTGTCCAAGGTGTACCCCACTCTGGACGATGTAGGTGTGTGTGTGCGTGTGTGTGTAATATGTTGTAAAGTTACAGTTACAGTCAAGTGTAACTTAATTTCATGTTGTTTTTCTGACTTTTAGCAGCATTTCTGTTCTGGGATTGGACTAGAATGAAACCAATTTGACTTAAGTAATTAAGGAGATTAAAATCACATCAGTCAATAATTATTAGTGTATTTAAACTATAAATGTAACTTAATATTAGCTAAATCCATGACAAGAAGAACTGATGTTTTGTTTTTTTTTAACCTTTGGACAGAGTCAGACAGCTGTTTCCCAACTCCCAGTCATAAATGGGTTAATGCTAAGCTAAACTAGCTGACTACATATGTGAGTGGTATCAGTCTTCTCATCATCTATTTCATGACAAGGAAGTAAGAATACATATTTCCCAAACTTTAACATACTCTTCCATGTTCATATATTCATACATATTTTTGTAAGGTGTTTTGAAAGATGGTAAAAACTTTTTTAGAGCCATGGTAAGTATTGCCTCTTGCACTGCACACATTTGGACTATTCTGCTTCTATGGACAATACCAGAAATATTACTTATTTTAAATTAAACAGTAATGAATCAGAGTAATTACTTCACCCTTGTGTTTAAGTACCACATATCTCTAGTAAGAACAGTTTCAAAACTAATGTTAAAACTATTAGTAATGCAACAAATTTAAGTTCCAGCACAGTTACAGTTCATTTGGAAACTGTTTGAGATTCAGCCCTGAGCAGCTGTCTGGTGTTGTTTTAAAGCAGCAGTGGGGATGAGGCCTTGGATCGATCGAGCTGTCCATCTGAGTTTGTGTAAAACCAGGGAAGCGAGTCATGTTTTCCTGCTTCCTCAACATTCCCATCCCACAAGTTTTTGATTGATCGGATCGGAAGCTCAGGGTGCAGATGGGAATAAGAGGCAACTCGTCACAGCCTGTCAATCACAACCCCCATCCACACAAATGCACACATACTCTGAGCAACTTGCACACTTCATAGACTTGGCTTTTCCCTTTGGGGAAATAACCACAAGAATATTTTGTTCCCCCACATTACCCACGGCCACACTTACAGTATGCACACACACAGAAGAATACCTATTTTTCCCCCACCCTCTTTGTATTGCTCTTTTCTAATCTGGTAGATTTTTGCAATTTTTGAAATAAATGTATTTTTTTTTTCTTCCTAGTTTAATCCTTCCTGATGACGCTGTGAAAATGTGAAAATGAAGCTAACCAAACATTGAAACTTAAAAAAGACAGAACAAACATCAGACAGGCATTTTATATTCAGCTCAAACAATTATAAAAAGGGAGAGTTTTTGATTGAAAAAACAAAAAAGAAACTAAAATTTTTGCTTCAAGTGCTACTACCTACCCCACCTGAAACAGCCCACTGTTCCTATTCTGTGTTATTTATAAGATCTAGGGTACTAATTATAAGAATAAGGAGTATATCTTTAAGAGAAAAACAGTCACTAAAAAATGTATGGTGGTTTAATGTCTCATCTTACCACAATTATGTAGAAATGGTCTCCAGGTTGTGTTGTTAAAGTGGGACAACACTGTTGATTGTGGTTCAACAGATGCTGCAATCCTGTCATCAGAGTTATCATAAATGAACAATTTCTTTTAAGATGTTTAAGGTGTGTTTACATCAACATATAAGCTGTAATTACAACTACAAATCTGACTATTGTAAAAACTCTGTAGCATACCTGACGTGTTTTGATTTTATCTTTGGTACATTTTTTGTCACATGGCACTCTTTCTTTAGTTCTCATTCACACACACAAAGGTCCTGACTGCAGAAAGTTTACTTGAAATTTAATGTTTGCTGATATAACGGACCTTAAACAGGCCTTGTATCATGATTTAATTGTACTTTGTTTTGTTTTATTTTACATTTTTTAATGAATACATTTTTTAAAAAATGTTGCAAGAAACTGAATGTATAAAACTATGTGCTACTACCTGCCGCGACGCGTTTTCAAATTTAACGTGAGATTCTGTGGCTCTGTCTTCATTTTGTTGATGTGGTGACACACTTCAAGAGATTCATGATAGAGCCACAGTGACCTTCATTCCCATCTTTAAGTGATATTAAAAAAATCATTCTTGTATTATTTCTCATTCAGTTCCTGACAACATATTTCACTTATCATGTTTGAAGGTATCAGAGCTCACCTGCGAGGCTGTAGCTCACCTGTCTGTCACATCAGAGGTCACCTGGAACTTATGGTTCACATATGTATGTCTGTGTTGCTCTCAGTGATTCTTCAGATAAGGGACAAAACATGTCCGAGGGATAACACTCATTTTGTGGTTAAAATGTATATAAAATATGTCAAATGATTATATTCAATAAAAGAACAAGTACAGAATTGTACTATAAAACATGAATTCAAGGTTTTTACACATAGATTTTATTTTTTATGGCTCAGTGTGTTGCCAGCACCCAAAAAACCCTTGTCCGAAAGCAGGTTTCATAATTTCAAAATCCTTAAATAATAGCTAAAAGTAAAATAAAACAAACATCATGGCTATTGTCATAAAGTATTACAAATAATTATTCAAGCTGCATAAAAGTTAACAATTTAAGAAACATTTTTATGTACTTTTTTAAGTGATTTAAGTCATGTCCAGAGCTTGTGTCAACACCATAAGATTTTTCTAAAAGTGCAAAAAACAGGCATTATTGTGGCCAACTCACACTTTAAGGACCCCTTTACCACTTCCTGTTTGATACACATGCCATGAGGCTCCAGCTCTGGTAAGTTAAGATTTTATATTTTTTCCATCAATACCTCTATAAGAAAACATTCAGTGTCACAACCATAATGTGTCAACACCATAGTTGCTAAAAGTCAAGGTTTATTTGAGTTTTTTTGTAATAAAAGTTTTAAATAACTTCATTGTTGAGGCCATAAGCAGCTGGTGATAAACAAGATGGCTGCTGCCAAAAAAACATGAGTTATGATGAAAAATGTATTATTTTGTCAACTCCATAAGTCGTCAACTCCATAAGGATTTATGTCTTATGGAGTTGACCCTTTGCCTTATGGTGTTGACAAAATAATACATTTTTCATCATAACTCATGTTTTTTTTTTTGGCAGCAGCCATCTTGTTTATTATTAAAATTATGTAATTTCCCCATTCCACTCAGTCTTATCAATTAACATTTTATTTTATTACTTATTATCTATTTAAGTGACATCTCTGCATATCAGTGTTGCATATCCTCATATATACTTCATATATATTGAAGATTATGTATCATTCTCATGCTGAAATCTGCAATGCAATGCCTATTATTAACATATATTCAAATATAAATAGATTATATATATATATATATATATATATATATATATTCAGATGCCTCTAAAAGCCATTTTAATTAATTTACAGAAATATATTTTTTAAATGTTGACAAACTAGGCTATCAGTCCAAACCCAATTGGATTGTTTAGGTCTGATTTGTTTGTACATGATACAAAAGATTAAATTGTAGTTTGATACTGATTACTTATTATAAAATATTATTATTATTATTATTATTATTATTATTTATTATTAATATGCCTACTGCCTAGTTCCTGTTCTCAATGTATGATTACATGAAATAGTGTTTTATGTTGTTACATTTGAAATGTCAAGCTTCTGAAGTTCAGTGGCAATGTTCAATGAAGTTATCTCCATTTATGTTCTGATTTGTCAACACCATAATTGGTGTGTCAACTCCATAAGCGTTGTGTCAACTCCATAAGATGACTCTTTAAGTTTTTTTTTTCTTTAAAAAGAGATTGTATTACATTGTTTCAAGTTGTTACAATAAAAACTCTACATTTCCTAATTAAATGTGTATTTTTTACATTGCTAAATATAATTGTTTGCTATAGAGATTTAAAACAAAATGTGTTTAGTCGCATGCCCTTGAATATAATCATTGAAAGCTTAATAAATTTAACTACTAAAAGTAATATTACTAGTATTACAACACAGACAGACGAACAGAGATTAATGCAACCTCCAAGAGTGAAAATTCCAGGACAAAGTTAATTCAGAACACATACATTTTTTTGTTTCTTTGTGTCTTATGGTGTTGACAAAATCTTGGACTTGCCCAGCAAACATGAAATATTTGTAAAAACTATTGATCTGGGAGATTGTTCTTAAACAGCAAAAAAGAAGGCCAAGACCTTGTGCAACCATAATATAAGGACATGTGTTGGAAATAAGGTGATTTTATTTTTGGAAAATTAAAACCCCTTTTGTCCCTTATCTGAAGAATGACTGAGTGGGCTGAGGCCCTCAGTGGGAGGCAGACTGCTGGGAAAGTAACCCTACCTCACTAGTCTAGACAAACCATGCACTAAAAGAGCCCCAGTGCCAACTTGCATGCAACAGGAGTGCAGGAGTAAGGTCCTCACCACAGTGCCTAGCCACCCCCCTCCACCTGAGGACACACAGGTCACACTGAAACTCAAACTTCCTAAAATGAAAAGAACCAAAAAACAACCACAATTGATAATTAAACAATCTCAAAAACACACTTGAATATTTCTAAACAAAAATGTACTTCATAAGCAAACTTAATAAAACTGGACCAAACCCCCCACATCAACACCTGATAACTAAGCAAAATTGGCAAAATAAGTTCAAAAGAAATGAAAAAGCTGGTCCCAAAAATAAAGAAATGGAAACAAACGGCAAACCTAACAAAGAAACAAAAGCAAAACAAAAACGTAACAAAAGCAGAACAGCAGCCGATGAGCCTAAAATACAAAATCACATGTTATTGAGTGTACAACTTTAAAATCAACCCAAAAGGACACAAAATGGGGATCCTACTCACCACCGGGGACCAGCAAGAGGCTGAACTATGCCAACTGAGGCCTTTTTACACATCGCCTAATCAGGGGGAGGAGCTAAGGGAGAAGTTTTGCCAGCTACCTGGGCTGCGTTCACCACACCTCACTGAGCTTCATTACATAAGGTACAAAGGAACTCACTTCAAGGCAAAAAATCAACTGTCCCACTCGGAATGATAACGCAAGACAGATGGGTTAAAAACAGGAATCAGACAAGGAACTTACCCACCCAGAAAAGGACATCCCAGCCAAAGGGCTAACTTTTACCATTACACCACATCATTTACCCACAATAAAAGTCTAAGTCAAACTCAGCTTTATTGTCAATTATACAACACATACAGGACATACAGCACAATTGAAATTACAGTCCTCTCTGACCCATGGTGCAAGAAAAGATGTATAAAAAAATATAAAAATATAAATACAGTCTAAAGTACAGTATAAACAGAGGACTTACAAAAGACAGTGCCATGGTTGTGCAAAGGTAGTGCAAAATACAGGGGTACTTGTAGTGCAATGAATCATGACAGAACATGATAATTAAGGCAGTAAACAGTAAGCAGTGACAATAGACACTCCCTCAGTATTGTTTGCCAGCCTGCCATTGGGCAGCCTGCTTGTTCTTCCACACACCTGTTGCTCATTTACTCCTCATTATATATACCAGTCACTTTTCCATTGTCACATGCCAGGTGGTAGTTTGTGTTTCTCCCTACTTCATATCCTGTTTGTTTTTCTGTACCACCTGTTCTGGATTTACCTCTGCTGATTGGATTAAATCTTGGTTTGGAGTTATGGAGTAGACTGTACTCTTCTTGCCTTAGTGCACGTGTCAAATTCAAGGTTCCCGGGCCAAATGTGGCCTGTCACGTCATTTTATGTGGACCGAGAGCTTGATGGGTTGTTCTCATCTCATCTTAAAATAAGTTTTTACTACTTTAAAGCACACGTTGACCATAAACTACATCTCCCACAATGTATTTCGATTGTTACCCGCCAAGGTTACAGCCTCTCACCACAAGACTGCAGCAACGTCATGTCAAGGCGATTTTCCCAACAAATAGAACTGAGAAATTTTGATAAATTAACCCAGACATGTTCAAGAAGAGAAAAATTGATGCAATAGGAAGGCAGTTTGATGAAAGATGGGAAAACAAATACATGTTTGTACTTCAAGGTGAAAAACCAGTATGTCTTTTGTGTTATGAGGCGGTGTCAGTCGTGAAAGAGTATAATACACATTGGCATTTTGAAACCAAACACAGAGCTAAGTATGCAAAATGTAACCTCCTGTGAAGTCACAGCAGAATGTGCTTACAAAGGCTACAGCCATGATATAGCAATGAAAGCAAGCTTTATTGTGGATGAAGAAGTCACCCGAGCTTCAAAATCTTTTTCAGAGGGTGCAATTTTGAAGTAGTGCATGCTAAAAGTGTGTGAGCAGGTGTGTCTCGACAAGATACACACTTTTCAAGATGTTAGTTTGTCAAGCAACACCATCGCGGACTGTGTTAAGCAACTAGCGGGAAATTTAGCAACAGCTGGCCAAAGAGACGTACAGCTGTCTAGCTTTTCCATTAGCTTTGGATGAAAGTACAGACAACGTGGATACAGTGCATTTATCCATTTTTATTTGAGGCGTAAAACCGGACTTCTCTATCACTGAGGAGCTCTTGGATGTAGCTGCCATACATGGGGCCACAACGGGCCCAACATTTTTGATGCAGAGGAGAAGTCCATAAGTAAAAATAAATTGCCATGGGAAAAGTTGGTGGGACTAACTACAGATGGTTCACCTGTGATGTGTGGAGGAAAAACAGGCTTGGTTGGACTAATGAAGGAGAAATTACAAAAAAAAGTAACTGTCACATGCCACTGATAACTCATCATAACTCATTGTATCATTGCATTATCCATCAAGAAGCTCTGTGTGGAAAGGCTCTAGAGCGGGATGATACCACGGTCATGAAAACAGTGAACTTGGGCACGTGGCCTGAATCACTGCCAGTTCCAGCTGTTCTTGCAGGAACTGGGCTCAGAGCATGGAGATTAGTGGTGGGCGGATCAATCCAAATATCGATAGTATCGATACCAAGTAGGTATCGGTATCGGATCGATATTAGCCTGGTGAGATTGATTCTTTACATTAAGTTCCACTCTTGTTTGCAATGCTGCGGTTTCGGCAAAGAGGAAACAGCCAGGTCGCCGGACTCGCTGCTCCTGTGTCGGCACAGAGCAGGCACACTTTGCTCCCCCTCACCCTTTCTTGTTTAGATGTTGCACCGTCACATGAGTCATGTGACGTGACTTAGACGGGCAAAGCAAAAAGATTTTTCTTAAAATATTTGACAATAAAGCATTTTCTATTTAATTAATGTCCTAATTCTGTCCTGGGTTTTAACTATTTCATAATAAAAAAGGAACCATCACAAAAAACACTTAAGGTCATGAAAATTAATTGAGATTTAGCAATTCAATGATGCATCCACCTTATTTATTGATAAGTATCGGTATCGTATCGGCAATACTGGCCCGTCTTTACAAGGTATTGGATCATACCAAAATATGCAGTATCGCACACCACTAATGGAGATATGCTGTACCATACAGAAGTAAGGTGGGGGACTTCTGGTTAGTGAGTAGTAGTGGTGTGCGATACTGCATATTTTGGTATCGATCCGATACCAAGTAAATACGGGCCAGTATCGCCGATACTGATACCGATATCGATACTCATCAATAAATAGGGGTGGAAGCATCATTGAATTGCTAAATCTCAATTAATTTTCATGACCTTAAGTGTTTTTTGTGATGTTTCCTTTTTTATTATTAAGTAGTTAAAACTCAGGACAGAACTAGGACAAAGTTTATAATTAAATAGAAAATGCTTTATTATCAAATGATTTTGCGTGTCATGTGACTCATGTGACGGCGCAACATCTAAACACAAGAGGGGGAAGGGGGAGCAAAGTGTGCCTGCTCTTCGCTGACACAGTAGCAGCGAGTCCGGTGACCTGGCTATTTCCTCTTTGCCGAAACCGCAGCAAGAAAACAACAACGGAACTTAAAGTAAAGCATCGATCTCACCAGGCTAGTATCGATCCGATACCGATACCCACTTGGTATCGATACTATCGATATTTCGATTGATCCGCCCACCACTAGCGAGTAGGCGGAGGAGACGTGTTGCACGAGTGCCTCCCGTTAACATTGAACTTGTTGAACCATCTCGCCCCCAACTTTCACGCCAAGACGAATCCTCCTTTCCTTTTTATGATTTTTTTGTTTTTGCTTTGCCTAAACAAGTTCTGCTATCTTTCTATCTATCGAAATGGCTGTGAAAGGCGGCAAGTCGAGCAAAAAAGATGATGCTAGCGTAAGCTTAACTTTGGAAGTGATCACCACGCTACTTGAGGAACATCGCGCGGCATCTGCTCGACTCTACTCGATGATAACGCTCGGCTAAAGGCTAAAGTTACCGACTTGGAGAGCCGAAGCAGGAGGCAGAACATACGTATCCTGGGGTTTACTGGAGTCCATTGAAAGCGGATCTCCTACTCTGTTTTTGTAAGATGCTGTGCGAGGTATTTGGGAATAATACACTACCCTCACCACCAGAAATCGACAGAGACCATCGCTCTCTAGCGCCAAAACCAGCCACCGGAGAGCGACCACGGCCAGTCATCCTCCGCCTACACCGGTACCAGACGACGGACCTTCTCATCAGAGAGGCGCGGCGGAGAGGGAAACTTGAATATCACGGCCAGCCGGTTCGGGTTGTGGAGGACTACAGCCCTGAAGTTTTCACTCAGCGATCGGAATACAGTAGAGTAATGGCAGAACTTTATAAACTGGATCTGAGACCTGCTCTCCTCTACCCCGCCCGGCTTCGTCTCACATTGTCTGGTAGAGCCAGAAAGAAGTGGATTAGCTCCGTGGACGAGGTGCAGAAGTACAACGAGACCCTCCGCGAGTCTCCGAAACTGCCATGACAGGACTGTCACTCTGCAGGTTCAGTGCCATATTAGCTAGCGGGGTTTGCTTACATGGGTGATCATGCTCGCCCATCCATTTCGTACGTGAGTATCTTCTCTCCGCTCCCCTTGGCTGACAACTGTTACTGATAATTATTCTTACAAACAAATCTCATTCTGTTTGGACGCTCTGCATCGACAATGTGCCTGAAACTTATTTTATTTATTCCGATTCAGCCATTACGTTCACCTTTTGAGAGCATTATTAATATCTAATCTAATTTGACAAGACATGGTCAAAAGACGTTTTCCCACTTTACCTGCAAGCTCTGCAATAATTTTGGTTGGCAATTTTAACACGACATTATTCAGGCCGGGAGTTTGTGCCTAATTTATGTTATCTGTAATTATATTTCAGAGAGGTCACTGTGCTTACATCCTAATCCTCCCTGTTAAATGTTATGAGTGGGCACTTGAGGCTGGTGAGCTGGAATGTTAAGGGCCTAAATAGCCCTGTTAAAAGAAGAAAGGTCTTTTCACACCTAAAACGACTTAAAACAGAATAGTCAGTTTTAAGAAGCCAGTTTGGGGGCATCTCAGTTTATCCTGGAAATAATCACTGGGAGGAATGATGAGGTGAGATTTGTAGTCAAATAATTAAAACTCAGATATCACACACCAATATCTGAGTTTGAGTTATTCTGAAATATTGATTATTACCTCATTTGTCATGTGTGGACTATATTCCATAGGGTAGCACAACATCCCCCTGCTTACACAGTGACATCACTATTTTGGATTTACCTTTAGTACAAAGTGTGTGTATATGTGAAGCTATGCTGACTTATGTTATTCATACAATACCTACTCACAAATAAACGTAAAAAACAAAGCCGGCTGCAATGAATTTCTGTGCAAAACAGCTTTTACTACAAACACTTCCACACAAGAACATTTTGATAGAAAACAAAAGATATTTTAAATATTAGACAAATAGATAAAATTCGAGAAAATGAAAGGTAAATGTCTGCATACAGTTCACTATTACTACTACTGTAAACTTTGCAACCTTGCAAACAGGAGATAACCCCTTTCAAGTCTTAAATGATTGGGCTGCAATGAATTTGTGTGCAAAACAGCTTTTAGTGCAAAAATGTCTATACAAGAACAGTATCACAAAAGAATATTTTGATAGAAAACAAAAAAATTTAAGTATTAGACATATACTGTAGATAAAATTAGAATGAATTGTTGGACCGGGCACTGCCGCGTCCTTTCGCCCGGGAACTTTATTCCAGGGGAAGGAAGTTAGTCAAACAGTAATAAGATAGAAGACACGACTACGACGTATGATTAACAATTTATTTTAGTAGCACGGAAGATGAGTATAGAGTCAGCGCTGAGGCTTCGACCCGTCCACTTTAAGAGTTGGAGAGACGAAGCCCCGAACTAAGGAAATCATAAGTTTTTATGCATCTTGACTCCTCTTGCGACCAGGGCGCATATCCTTGAGTGTTATCCTCCTGGCGCCAGGGAGTGCAACCCTGAGTGGTATAGGTGTCTTGCTATGTGTAGCCAACCGGCTCTAGCTGGACCCGAGCGAGTGTTAAAATCAGATGTGGTGCGTTCTGTTCTGATGAGCAAGCAGCAGCGAAGCAGTGATTAACATATCATAAGGCTATGGCATGACATGGTGTGATGAGAAATAAGAACACTTAGTTTCATAATAATCCAACAGAATAAAATGGAAATGTCTACATACAGTCCACTATTACTACAATTACTACTGTAAACTTTGCAAATAGGACATCAGCCCCTTCAAGTTTTCAATGAACACAAAATGCAATGTAAATAAATACAAAGCAGTTCCTGACTTTATGGCTTTTTCTGCCTCTCTTTCTTGTCCTTGGGCAAATTTGCATTAAGGAAGACAAGAGCTCTGACCTTTTTGGGCTTAAGGCGACTTCTCCTCTCTGAGAGTATCTGTCCAGTTTTCGAGAATATTCTCTGAGGGAACTGATGTCGCCACAACACAAAGCTTCTTGGCCATCAGCTTGCTAAGCCTGGGGTAAACAGGGGCTCAACTCTCCCACCATTTGAGGGGATCCTCGTGTTGGAAGAAGAGGCTCCTCCAGTTAGGCTCGCACCTCCATGACAGCATCGGCGGTGGGATTCCTGGCTTCCACTGTTCCAGCTACCT
Organism: Psettodes erumei; assembly: GCA_016785225.1. Classification (NCBI taxonomy): domain Eukaryota; kingdom Metazoa; phylum Chordata; class Actinopteri; order Pleuronectiformes; family Psettodidae; genus Psettodes; species Psettodes erumei. Next base: position 147,737 of record JAFBJZ010000364.1, on the reverse strand, counting down.
GCTCAAAGGGGTGGGAGATATAACAATGGGAGATAGCATTTTGTGAGATTGTGATTAGATTAGATTAAATTAGATTCAACTTTTGTCATTACACAGTGTAAGAGAACAGAGCAATGAAATGCAGTTTAGCATTTTAATTAGAAGTGACAATAGTAGATTTGCATGTGTACAGTATGTACAGATTAAATGCAGTGATTTATAGCTAGTGGAAGTTTTAGACTGAGATATTAGACTGATTTGATTCTAGAGATTTTTAGAGAAAAAAATGTGAATAATTGTTGCTACCCTTACTTCCTCATGGAAATAGCTCAAAACTATTCATCCAGCACCACTGCCTGCTCCTTCCAGTCCTTCCACAGCTGGTTGCTGCTGGATGGGTGTGCCACTGCTTATTCTTGCAGCTGCAGTTGACAGCCTTTGAAATGTCTCATCTGCCGTTCTGCCATCAGGGAAGGCCATCCTCTTAAAACGAGGGTCAAGTGCAGCAGTATCTGCTAGTATGTGGTTGGCATGAATCCTGTGGAATCGCGATGACATACTTGCACACAGACTGTCGATCACACCTTGCGCTGCTGCTGTTGTAGTGTTTCGGAAATCAGCGGTGGCCTTTTCAAGTCCCCTGTCCAGCACTATGACCTTCGAGGCTGTCAAGTAGCTAGTGAGATAAAAAAATTTAATGTTACAATTTTAAAGCTGAAACAATGATAAATATTACAATGTATTAAACAGACAGACAACAAATCTATTATGGTATCAAATATCCATAATTTATTATCAGAAAATTGGCATGCAGGCTATAGAATACAGAAATCTACTGACAATGATATATACTCCTCTGTATTACACAGATATCTATTATGGTATAAAATATTCATAATTTATTATCAGGTAATATGCATGCATGCTAAAGAAATATACTGCTGAGCAGCTGAGCTACATACGTTTCTGCACTGAGTTCTACAGTGACCTCCTGAAATGGTTGCAAGATTGTGCACAATTCTTGCACTGTGGTCCATTCCTCCTGGGACAGGTGGCGGACAGGGTGGAGATTATGGCATTTTCTCCTGGCAATAAAGCTTTTCAACATGTAGTAGGTGGAATTCCACCTTGTAGGACAATCCTGTTTGGGTCGGAGCTCCTCCATCTTCATTTATAGTTGAGTCTCCTTCAGTTTTTGTGCCCCCACGGTGCTTCTGTGAAAGTATTCCACTGCCTCTTTCACCTTATCAATGATTGGCTTTGGAGCTTTCAGGGCATCTCTGACCACCAGGTTAATAGTATGGGCCAGGCATGGTAGGTGCATCCATCCAATGGTTTGTATTGCCTTAGTAACATTTGGCGCATTATTGGTTAGGCAGCACACTGCTTTCTTGTCCACCTCCCACTCTGCTGCAACACTAAGCAGCTGTTGTGCAATGTTGTCTGCTGTGTGCTGCTCACTGAATTCAAAACAGTCCAGGAGGCAGGAGGCCACACGGAAATCCTCAATAAAATGGCAGGTTACAGACATATATGATGCTGTCGTTCTTGAAGTCCAACAGTCTGTGGTTAAACAGACAGCTGGTACGTTTGACACCCTTCTCTTCAAAGATGCTTTCTCCCTGTCATACATATCTGTGACCTTCTGGGCTAGTGTCTTCCTACTTGGAAGAATGTAGGTGGGGTTGAGCGCCTGTGAATATTTTTTGAAGCCTGTGTCCTCCACTATTGAGAAAGGCTGGAAGTCAGTGGCTATCATCTTTGCCAGCTCTTCATCTATCTTCTCCTGTCTTAATGGGGTCAAAACAGGAGGTAAATACTGACTTGATGGATGTCTGCTTTCTTTTTGGTCGTGCCTGGCCAGGCAATGTGGTGGGCCCAGTGGGGTCAGAGGCTGCTGTAGCTGCAGTTGCACTTGATGTGGAGGCAGAGGAGGCAATGGACACATCAGTGTCACTGTTGTTGTTGTCTGAGTCTGGCTCTGTTCTCAAACCTGTGACCTGCAGTGTTGGGTGTTGTCTTCAAATGCCTGTGTAAATTATTTGTTGACCCAGACTTAAATTAAATGACTTTTTGACAAATGCTGCATTTAGCCTTACTGTTTTCTTCGTGAGAAAAGTGCACCCAAATGCTGCTCCTTCTCCTCTGGCTCATTTTCAGACATGTGTGTCTTCTTCCTTCGAACGACCCACTACTACTGACGTTGGCAATGAGACGGCACTCGCTCCTACCCAATGACAGAGGCACGCAGGGTTTTTTCCTCTGGAGTACTCACATGAAGAATGCGTGCACGACAGTAGCACTCCTGCGCTGGGTGTGCCCCTCCCCCCATAACTGTTCTTTCTAGCTGAGGAGCAAGGAGCATAGACAGTAAAAGGTAAGGAGGAATTAATTTGTGTGCGTCTGTGTGAAACACGCATAGGAAAAAAAAGAACTGTAGAAAGAACGGCTCCCCCCTAGCTGCGACTCGGCTCCCATCGTTCATGTTTATGAGCCGTTCAAAAGAATCGGTTCGTTCGCGAACGTCACAACTCTTGTTGGGGCAGGGGTTCCACTCCTCATTTCAAGCCAAAGCCCGAGGGGTTTCGATCCCTATCAGTTAGCATGTTTCATTTGAACTGCATCATATGATTTCTGACAAATTTGGTCGATATGTGATTATCTCTGGCAAATTATACAGCAAACTAGTCGTACTTGTGAATGTCTATTCCCCAAATATAGATGATGTAGTCTTTTTTGAGTGAGTGTTCTCCCTGCGCCCAGATCTTAATACATATGCTCTCATATGCTCACATTATTCAGGCTTTTCTTTCTATGGTGTCTGCGATGTGTGGCGCTCTCTGCATCCATGCGACAGAGAATACTCTTTTTTTTCTCATGTTCATCACACATACTTGAGCATTGATTATTTTTAATTGATAATCAGCTGATCCCTCTGCCTGATCCCGCCTTGCTAAATAATTCTGCTTTTATTTCCTCTGTAAACGGGATGGCTGTGGCAAAATTGAGCAAAGACCAAAACATCACCATCCTTCCTGCAGACAAAGGAAGATGCATGGTGGTCCTAAACAGAAGAGATTAACACACCATATTCCCTGTACTACTCAGTGATGCTGCTCCATACAAGCCCTTTAGCAGAAGACCATAGCATGCCTACAAAAGCTACAAAAAGAGGGAACTGTCAACATCACTGCCTGTTCCCTGGAGATGCCATTCCATTCATGTATGGCATCCTTAAGATTCTAAAAGAAGGAGCCCCCTCCAGCCAATCATCAATAGTATAAACTCAGTTACATATAACATTGCCAAATATTTAGCCACCATTTAGCCCCTTTGGAGGGAAAGCCCCATGTCCAAAACTTAATCAACTTTACAAACATGATCAGAGGCCTAAAACATGATCCAGATGAGACCATGGCTTCCTATGATTTGACCTCTATATTCACATGCATCCGAACAATGGAAACAGTGGACTTTGCTAGGCAATGGCCTCTACAGGACAACACCCTTGGTAAAAGAACCAACCACAACCCAGAATACGTATGTCTATTACTGGATCTCTGCCAGAAAACCACTTACTGCCAGTTCAGTGGGAGTTTTTACAGGCAGAAACAAGGCTGTGCAATGGGCTCTCCAGTTTTTCCAATTGTAGCCAATCTCTACACAGAAGAATTTGAACACATGACCCTAAATACCATCAGAGGAATAACACCAAGTCACTTGTATTGGTGTATACCAAAAACATCAAGTTCACCAGGGAACATGCCAATATAAAACTGTCCTCTCATCCCCTCCCAGGACACCACACCTCAGGTGACTTTACATACAACAGACATGGACAACTATCATCAGGTGACTCACCATGTGACTCCAAAGAGTCTGTGACCATCGTTGGACCCAGCCTGAAACAATTTTGATGACTATCATTGAAACAACTCAGAGCACTAATGGGAGTGGACTACATGTTCACATCTTCACAGAATTCTAAAAGTCCAGTTGATTTTGATTCTATGCCCTTTGGCTTCAAATTTTAAAAAAGGACCATGTCTTTATTTACACTTGGAGGCATTTTCACCTCAGTTTAAATATAATATGAACTGATGTAAATTTGGTCCATTGAGGATGTTTTCAATTCTGTGACATTTTAAAACTATAAACAGTTTGGGTGTTCATCTAATTCCAGTGGCTTGAAAGTGGATTAATTTCCATTAAAGGAGAAAAGATTTGGTACTGGTGAATGTCTTTATGACACCATGACTGTGGGGCTGTCGAGTGTTCCATGGGAACAGGAAAGAAGTTCTGACAATGGCTATAAAAGTTCATGTCTGAGAAGCATCAGTTTTACCTCAGAGGTGTTGAGAAAATGTACAGTTTCACTCTTTATCAGAAACATAACCTAACATAAATTAATAGTTACTGCACAGATCTTAACACAAAGATGAGTTAAAATGGTGGACGTGTTTACATACTGTCTGTATGTAAATCTACACCCATGTATGGAAAGCTTATGAACCAGTCAGATATTGATATCTATGTCAGCCAAGGTCTAAAACCAACTCTAATATCATACAACAATCTTGATGAGAATGCCCACAAGTTGTAAATTGTAAACTGTAAATTTAGGAGTCTTTACCATGTCTACTGTCCATCCAATATGACTTGACCCAGCAAGAGCATACATTTTTCCACACTAAACCACACACAGCAGTTTGGGTGTGCTCATTCAGTGCTTCTACATTTTAAGCACTAATCATACACCATTCACACACCAATGATACATTGGGGGCTATTTGGGGTGTGTCTTGCCAATGGACACTTTGTCATAGCCTGGAGATGTCTACTAGAGGAAATGCTTTCTTATCATTAATGAAATGTTATGCTTCATGTACACCTAAAGTTACTTCAGGAATTTCTTGCCTGACTGGAGTGTCATTGGGTGTTCAGTGAAGTCAATCAATTAAATTGTGTGGTACAAACACACCCATGTATTGTATTGATTTGAGAAAATTATGCCTTTTTCATAACTATTGGAAAATAGAGGTTTTCAAGAGTGCAAAAGATTTTTTTTTACTTGCAATGCTTCTATTTCCTTGAGAGGTTTCTAAAAGTCTATCTATTTATAGAATATTCCTGGTTTGATCATATTAATTCAGTGCTGAATTTTGCCCACCAGCAGTTAAAGACAGCAAGATAGTTTTGATAAAAAATCCTGATCCTGATCCAGATCCAAAATCTGGATATTTGTGCTGAGGGTTAACTGGCACCAAATTTTAGCCAAATTCCATGAGAGTAGGGATGTGTCAATACCAAAACCAGTATTGGGAATTGGCCAGATACTATGCTATGTATTCGTTCATAGTCCAATATCACGGCACCTGATACGACTTGATGTGATGTTGACCTTTCATAAATTGGGCAGACTGACGGAGGAGGAGCAATGTGGGCAGTTTGTAACTATCTTAAGATTTGTGAAGATGCACTTTAATTCATATGTGGCGGGCCACCACAATATAATCACTGATCGACACAATTTGACAAATTGTTACTTTTTTGTAACAGCTTTCAAAAATTCATCATTCATCTCCCTGCCTGCCCCACTCTCTTTCCCCCACTCTTTAATGCGGACACACAGAGCTGAATCGTGATTGAAACCCCCATATATGGTCCTCATCTGCTCCATCAAAACTAATAACATGATGTGGCAACAACAACATATTACGTATTTAGCATGTTGAAGTCAGAAAGTTAGCAACATCTAATGACAATAAAATGTGTTTTTAAAAGTAAAGTTAGATCTGTAATGGTATTATTCAGCCCTCGGTATTTGCAAGTAATTTAATGTAACTACTTGTACTGGTATGAAATAAAGTGGTATCAGTCAATATTCGGGGCTTAATGTGTCCAGGGGCATGCTATTCTGGGGAGATTATTTTCCCCTTATTCACAGGCACTATATGCAATTTTTATGAAATACAACAATGTCCCAAAATCTTTATATAGTTTGGGACGAACACAATAGTTACCAAGGAAAAAAATCCACATTTTTTTTACGTTATTCTTCTCCACTCTGAAACCATAACCCACTCTGGTCAGTCAGATCTCCTTTCCTCCCCTTAAGCTTTCTGATCAAAAAGTTAAGATGTTAAAAAATAAATGCATGCATCTTATTAAATTACATCTGCTCCTATACCTGTGGTCTTTCACAAATTTTTACATATTATTTGTTATTCTCTCCTTTTATTATTTTCCTTGCTTCCTCTTTCACTCCTTCTCACTCCTCCCTGGACTGAATAAAAAACTTGCCATGGTTGTTGGGTGGAACTATAGATGGCAGTATTTCTCAAGTGATAAAGCTGTATTGATTTACTGGTCCAGAGAGACTGAGGGGAAATTACACAATGTTGAAAAAAGACCTTAAGTTTCAGTACTTTTTTGAGAAAAACATCCATAGCAAACCCCCGCTCTGAGAAAAGAAGGAAAAACAGGAAAAGTTATGTCAAGGGGGGCATTGTGATGGCAGTACAGTACAACCTCTTCTGTCATCTCATTCTTCTCAGGATTCTGTTCTTCATTGCTCTCTTTTCATTTCCTCTCATCTTGCTCCACTCCCACTCTCTCGTTTCCTATGCTTCTCTCATCTGCTCTCCTATTGTACCCCCCTTCCCACAACTCCTCTTTCTCCTGTATACATTAAATACACACATACACACAAAACAAGCAGGTGATTGACTGCTTTGACTTGTTTCCTGGATTTTAATCAAAATCATGAGTCACACTTTACATTCACATTTTGCACTGCTCACTAAAGGGTTGCTGATGCCTGATGTGTGAGTACATCTAACCTATTTGCCAGACATAACAAGTTAATGTTAATTTTGACTGTTGAAATGAAAATACCACATCATCACATACCACCAAACCAAATTTTGCACTCACTGAAGGTGGTACCAACTCTGACTGGACTAAATCTACACAGATAAGTCGTTCACTCTCATATACCAGAAGCTGTTCTTGCTTCTACAAGAATACACAGGATCACACCTGGGTCAAACTAAGAATATTTTCAGCTAATTATTAATATCAAAGATGCAACTGATTAATGAACTTAAATTTTTTTTTAAATGAATAATCGCTCTGATAAATCAATTGGGTATAGGAGTCACAATAGCAATCAATAGGTCGATAGTAATCAACCAATGATTGCTATGTAGGTCAGACTGGCTGAAGCCAAAACACAAATTGTGTGCCTAGAGGAGGCCTCTGAGCAGCCACACACTGATGAAGAGCTGATGGATACAATGTTGCCCACATTTAGCTCATGAAAAATCACAGCAAAAGGAGCAATGTTGAGGCTGATCGGCCTGAAAGACCATTAGGACTAACGGAACATTGTTGTACTGTGTTCAGAAAATTCTTGCAGCGGTGCTGGAAGTTTGTGCTGAGTTTGAGACAGAGAGCACATCATCCATTTGGCAAAGCTGCCATCGATAGAAGATTACAAGCGGGAAGAGCTGCAACCCACAAACCAGATAAGATTTTATTTAATTTTTTCACTTTAAGCTGCACATGACAGCTCCAAGACTGTCAGAATTGGCCTGACTTGGATTTTCTTTGCTTCAGTTATTGTTTTTCTCTTTTTTATTCTGTATTGCAAACCTTATTTTTCTCAGTCACATGTTCATATTCAGGTACACAGTACACAGTTTTAAAGAATGAGGACTCAAGGAGGTGCAGGGAATAAAGGAAGGTTCTGAACAGGTACAACGTAGCCATGGAGATAGAGGGATATTTGAGCTAACATGACCAGGAAATGCATTAATTACTTGAAATATTATATAAAACACCTGGAATATTTGTGGATATGGAAATTGAGCCAAAAAGGAGGTTAAATATCCTAAGGGACCAATGATATGTGTGCAAGCATAAATAGAAGGGTAGCAGGTGGTATCATGTAACATCTATGTACCAAACAAAAAAAAAGTTTATAGGGGAGATGGATGAGCCAATAATATTGTCAGGAGAACTTAATCAAGTGATAGATCCTGTTTTGAACAAAAATCAATTTTCAGGACCACTGATAACTAAAAAACAGGTAAACGTTCTCTAAGTTAGAATATGACATGAGAGAAGAGGAGACGTGAGAGGAAATACACATTTTTCTCCCACTCCCAGCCTAGAATTGACTTCTTCTTGCTTGCAAGCCACTTAATAAACTGTATAGTCACATGTGGTATAAGAACTAATCCCAATATAGATCGCATAGCAGTGGAATTATGTATAAATACAGAATTGGACATGAGTAAATGGAGTAGTTGAGATTGAATTCATCATTACTACAACACAAAGACTTGAATACATTGTTAAGAGGGGATTTGAAGTCTTTCTTTGACTTCAACATTGGTTGCATGGAGGAAAATTTCAACAGTTTGGGAGGCCTACCAGGCATATATCAGGAAAAGCCTAAACAAGATCAAACAATCTGAAGCTGAAATTAAATCTAGCTAATTATTTTTCAGATCTACAATGTCAGGAACTCTGTAAACTAAATTGCAAGAAATTTATAACAAAAAGGTGGAATATTTCTTATACAGGTTACATTTTTGATTATACGTTGGAAAAAAAAAACTGATTCTGAATCTTAATCAAGCTTAATTCATAGATTTAAATTTATTAAATTGTTGTAGTAGAGTTTATTTAATTCTAACAAATACTTCCCGATTTTATAACAAGTTAATTTTACACAAGTAAATGTAGATCACAAAAAATGTGAACATCAAAATTTTCAAACATCTGACCTGTTTGCCCATGCACATGCCATTTTATGCTCTTACTGCTGTTTTTTTTAGTATGAAAGGGCTTCCAGTTGCACCTTGTAAAACCTTACCAAGGCCTTCTAATTTCAGTGAGTAAACATTTCCAATTCAACTTTAGCTTGCCAAGTGTACATGTGACATTAGTTATATTTTGCCTCCTCACCGAGTTTCCAGATGTTACTGAGCCAACCGCCTTCACAAAACATGGTCATGCAGCCACTTTTCGGGGCCCTCAGAGGCATGCTGCCAAGCAGGGGCCATAAAGGAGGAGATGGACAGGACTTTCTCAGACACCAAAAAAGCTCTAGCCAATGCAGCTATGCTGGCGCACCCTGTACCTGAGGCACCAATCGCCCTCACCACACATGCTTCAGATTGCCGCAGTGTTTCTTCAGCCATTAACTACACCCCAATGAGAGAAAGTATAGCGCTTTTGATCGTGAACTTCTGAGCCTGTACCTGTTGCAGGTAAAGAAAACTGCCATTGTCAGTGCTGTACACCTCTTGGAATTGACTACCGGTGGGCCGGTTACCCCAAGGAGACATCGCAGAGGAGACAAACCTGCCAGCAGGTTTCAATGCCATTCATGGTCTTTTCCACCCGTGCAAAAAGGCATCACAGAAGTTGGTGTTGGCTAATTGTTGGCTTCTTGTGCAGGCTTCAGAAGGATTTTTGCCACTGGGCCAATGCCTGCAGCATATGCCAATGCTGTAAGATGCATTGCCATGTAAAGGCCCCATTGGCGCCTTTCTCTGAGCCTGAAAGGAGGTTTGACCATGTGCACATGGACCTGCTGGGGCCCTTGCCACCCTCCCATGGGTTTTCATCACTCAGAACAACAAACTGTTTTCCAGGATAGCACCAGCGCCTACATCACATCTCTTCTGCAGTCCTATGTTCTACCAATCTAAGGGCAGCAGAGTCTGACACAACATACATTGGGGACCATTTCCAGTCTCAGAGGCTGGGGACAAGGCTGGGGACAAGGCTTTTCTTGTGGACATCAGTGGTAAGCCAGACTAAATTTTGCTGGATCTCCTCAAACCGGCCCATTTGGATCTGCACCAGCCCACAAGGTTGGCTCAGCTTCCATGGCAGGGCTGTCCACCATCTGTTGCACCAGCAAAATGCCCCCAACCTTTGTCCGGCCCTTGAATATCTACTCCAGCTCTGTCACTTCAGACTCTGACATCTCTTTCTCTCTCTTTCAGGTTCAGGGGAATTCTGGGTGGACAGATGTGGCCGCTACTGCTGGAACACTGGACATTAACCTTGTAACACATGGCTACGTCATACAGTGGTATGCAAAAGTTTGTGACCTTGTGACCGATTCTTGAACATTCTTGTCAAGAATCTGCTGATACTGAGAGGAATTCATGTGGTCCTCAACTTTAACAAGGTTTCCAGTCCCTGTGCTAGCCACACAGCCCCATAACATGATGGACCCTCCACCAAATTTCACAGTAGGCAATAAGATCTTCTCATGGAATCATACCTCCTGTTGTTCTGACCAAATAACTCTATCTTAGTCTCATCTGACCACAGTATTTTTTTTTCCAAAATGCTTCTGGCTTGTCCAGATGTGATTTTGCATACCTCATGCAACTCTTCTTGTGACCAACACTCAGGAAAGGTTTTTTGTGCATCACCCTTCCAATGAGCTTTTCCTGGTGCAAAGTACGGTGGATTGTGGAATGATGAACAACTACACAGATCAGTAGCCAGATGTTCTTGTAGTTCTCGGGAGGCGGTCTGTGGCTTGCTAAAAAAGAACCTAGGACAAGCACAGCCAGCAACTGCCTCTGTTAAATAACGTTTTTCATGACTGGTTCCACCTGTCTTTGTAATTGAAGTTCTCACAAGCTAGTAAAAGCAATTTTGTGCTGCAACCTGTCAGCTATAAATCCCTACAGGATTTTAAATCAATGTGATAAATGTGATAAACTTTTGCACATATCAATTTTACATTTATTTTATCATAATAAAACTATGTAATGCTACTCCAAGAATTTTGGTCTGGAAAACACTCAAATCTCTACATCTCTGTAGGAAATCAAATCTTGTTGCTGTGATCTTCTCTTATAAGGTTAGAGCAAATTATCATGAAATCTTACCACTGTAGTTAGGGTTTCTATGGTGTGCTTCTTGGGGTTAAAGGGGCTGGGCATAGATATGAATAAAGATGGCTACAGAAATGATTCTTGATTAACTTACAAGTCTCATTGCCTCGTTATTTCACGAACTGGGCCGGTACTCCAGCAATTCCTGACTAGTGTTAAGTATTTCTTCTAATTTTGTCAGCGTAATTAATTTAGCATGATACAAAGACATGCAAAATCCTGTTGAGAAAGTGTGGGGTTTAATTAGTGAGTGCTTCATGTTACTGTGACTAATTTATAATGTCAGTGTTGTCATTGACATAGGCTGGGAGACTTATTGTTAGACACAAGACATAAAAATATTTGGTACAGAAGTCGAGAGCAGGCAAAGTTAATAGGTTATCCTTCCTTCTTCAACTCCCCTGACTACAGTCTGGGAAATTTGCCGCTCCAAGATAGAAAAATATATGAAGATGAAGTGTAGAATAGCCTAATTAGTAATGATGCGTTGAGCGAAATAACACCATGCGAGATTAATGAAGATTGGGCCCTCACCTTCTTAATGGTAAAATGTGTATATTAGTCACTGCATGAAAGTTGGCTGTGAGAAATAGTCCGCTTGGTTAAAAGAGAAAAAGTAACAGCTCTGGGTTCAGGGGAATTTGGAAAGCTGAAAAAAGAGACAAGAGACTAGAGAAGATAAGAGAAAAAGTAAAGAGTTAATAAAGAAATAAAGAGATATGAGGAAATAAGAGTAAAGAATAAAAGAGAAATAGGAATGAAGAAGAAAAAGAGAGAATAAGAGTTAGAGAAGCCACAGATTTGGACAAAAGCCCTCTGGGAGGTGGTTTTAGATGGTTTAAGATGTTTAAACTTTGTTGGGAGTTGCAAATATGAGTTTTATTGTCCGTGCATGGCTTATTCTGATCTGAGCTGCATTGGGGATTTAATATTGAGACTATTTGATGATATGAGGTAAATGGGTGTGAGCATTGATTGATAATTAGGTGATTGTCTCGTTTCGAATAGGAACACATTTAGTGATAGTTGGTCCCTTGTGGGAGTGCATGATCTTTTTCGGCTTTATATAGGGTTGGACTTTCTTTTATTTGCATGATATTTGAGGAAATTGTAATTACAATTTGATAGATTATTTGTGCTTTTGGTCAATATTATATGTGGACTTTGTGTTCTGATTTTGTTATTATGTTAATAAGTCTTCTGAGTCCTATAAAGTTGGTAAATCTATTATTTTTTCTTTTGACTGACTGTGATAAAATAGTGGCTTATAGATAAAAAAGGAGGGGGAGAAGTAACCTCAAAAGTAGTCTTAGTCTTAGTGATTAGTCTTAAAACATTTCACAGACGAAGGAAAGGGTTCAAACAGCCGAGGAAGAGTCGATCGAAGACGACACAGCTCTCCACCTTGACAAGGGGGAGCTACAGGTGGACACGGGCACAGCTAGCTTGCAGGTGATTTTGCAAGAGCTGAGAGAGTTTCGGCGTGAAAATGCAGACACTCTCCGAGAGATACGAGAGGACATTAAGGCAACTAACAGCAGAGTTGATGAAGCTGAAATAAGAATTTCAGAGACAGAGGAAAGAGTGCAGGGGCTGGAGGAGGCTACGAGGGAACTGTTGAAGTTACAGGCTAAGCTGGAAGAGAAGCGGATCAACGGATCAAGAGGGAAGAGCGAGACGGGAGAATATAAGGATTCACGGCATAGAGGTCAGAGAGCAACTCCACATCGATGATAACATTCGTGGAAAATCTGCTGAAGGAGAAACTGGAGCTGCCTCCCACCGACGAAATCAAAATTGAGTGCGCGCATTCGCGCACTGGGACCGAAACCCCCGGCCGATTCTGCCCCGAGATCCATAGCTGTTAAGTTCTCCAGCAGCAAAACTAAAGGAGAAATCCTAAAACTGGTGTGGCAAAAAAAGGGGTTTCTGCATCAGGAAAGAAGAGTTTTTGTGGACCACGATTATGCACCGGAGACCCTCAGGAAGCACCAGGAATATGCGGAGGCGAAGAAGGTGCTGCGGGAGAATAACATACAGTTCCAAACTCCTTTTCCGGCCAGAATGAGGGTGTTTTATGAGGGAGAGACATGCCTGTACAACTCTGCAGAGGAGGTTACGAAGGACATGGCGAAGAGAGGTTTGTCCATGACAATATTTAAACCACCGGCGAGCTGGGCTGACAGAGTGGCAAATTTGATGTGGTGCAGAATCCGGCCACCGAGAGGAGCAGACCAGCAGCCAGAGGCTGGTTTTAGAAAGAGACTGGATGCTTTCAGATGCACTGACCAGTGAACTTGTTTCGGACCTGTGTCTCGGCGCAGATACCCTACGGTAAGGAGGCATAGCAGTAGAGACTGTGAAACAAACAATTAATAAATCACTGCCATGGGAGTTGTTTGGTTTAGGCTAATGACACTCAATAATATAATATGTATGATCGGGGAAGATCTGACTGAGCTAAAAGCATGGACCACTTTGAAAACTTAAAGGAGGGCCCTCCACAGTTGAAGACACATGGAGGCTTTCCCTTCGAGCCCGCCAAATATCTCGGCTCCATCAAGGTCACAAATGAGACCTCAAAACAGGAAATTCAATTTGAGACACGGGTTAAATGTATTAAGTTCATGTTTTTCTGGGACTGTATTACTTATGTTCTTTTTTGTGGAGTGGAGGGGGGGTAGTGAAATTAAAGGTGATACCTGATTTATAATGGAAAGCCGAAAGGTTACACTTAGGTTGGCTTCTTATAATGTGAAGGGTGTACTTAACCCGGTAAAAAGAAGTAAAATTCTGGGCAAAATGAAAAAAGACAAGGTAGATATAATATTCCTGCAAGAGATCCTGCTTTTGAGCTTCCATATGTGGGGATACATGTTATGATCCATGTCCTTTCGGGTTTCTGTCTGTCTTCTCCTGGTGTTTTCTGTTAGGGCTCCCCTGGTGTTCTTTCCCCTTTTTGGTTAATCACCTGACTAACTCCCCCGCACCTGTGCCTCGTTTGATAATCACTCCCCAGTGTATTTAAACCCTGCCTCACAATTCCTGGTGTCGAATCGTGACCATTTCATGCCTGAGCCGAGAACCCTGTCGCCAAGCCTGATCTGTTTTTAAGAGCCCAGTTTTGTCTGACCACCGTTTCTTGCCCTAGCCCTCGGATTTGTTTGCCGTTTCTCTGGTTTTCTGACTCGGACTGTTTTGACTACGCCTCTGGTTTTGCTGCCCTGGTTTTCGGACCCAGATTACGGACTTGTTTGGGATTTTTTGGATTTGCGGATTTTGGATTGTCGCTAATAAAGATCATTGTCAGCACACACTGTCTTGCGCCTGGTTCCTGTACTGATCATCAGTACAATAAAGATATTGGTTTTGTAAAGTCTTGTAAAATTGGGATAATGGATTTGTCAGACCACAGTCCAGTTTACCGAGGTTTAACTTTAAAAAACAGCAAAAACACTTTTTCTTGGAGACTTAATTTAAATGTACTTGAAGGAAAAATGAAGGAAGAACTTCTAAAGGAAATTCAGTTATACTGAAAATGATAATGGGGAAGTGTCCCCACTTATGGTATGGGATGCAGGTAAAGCTGTCCTGAGAGGGAAAATCATTGCGAAACTGGTCCTACAAAAAAAGGCTCAGACAGGAAAAATTAGATAAACTAGAAAAAGAGTTAGGTAATTTAGAAAAAAAAACCCAAAAAAGATGTCCAATTGGACATTACTCAAAAAAATTAAGGAAATTAAAAATCAGATCAAAGAAATTTACCAGGTTGACATTCAGAAGAAGCTAACCTTTTTGAAACAGAGGTATTATGAAGTAGGTAGTAAATCAGCTAAAATATTGGCTTATAAATTAAGAAAGCAACAAGCAGAGAGGGTAGTATATAAAATCAAAGACCCAATCACTAAACAAATGAAACATGACTTTCAGGACATTCTCAGTTGTTTTGAAAAATATTACAAAAATTTATATGCCCGGATTGCTAGTAAGGGGGACAGGTTACCTGAATCTCTGCTTGCTTTACTTAATCTCCCAACAATTACAGAAGACCAAAATAAAGCCTTATTGGCCAATGTGACTATAGGAGAACTCCAAAAGGCAATCTATAGACTCAAACCTAATAAGTCTCCAGGATCCGATGGGTTCCCAGCGGAATGGTATAAGACTTTCAGTGACTATCACCATTACTATTGAAAACATTCAATTGGGTCCTTGAAAAAGGGGAGATTCCTCCATCTTGGAGGGAAGCCATCATAACTGTAATACCGAAAGATGGAAAAGATAAGACAGACTGCAGTAATTACCGCCCAATTAGTTTGTTGAACCAGGATTATAAACTCTTTACATCAATTCTAGCAAAACCCCTAGAAATAATACTCCCAGATATTATACAGCTGGATCAAGCAGGGTTCATTAGACAGAGGCCAACACAGGACAATGTTAGAAGGACACTACATGTCATTAACCATATAAACAAAGACAATTTAGAGGCTGTATTGTTAGGGTTAGATCTGTTGACTGGTCCTTCCTATATAAGACACTAGAGAGGTTCCAGTTCCATAATGATTTTGTTAAAATAATACAAGCTTTAACCCTTCTATTATGTTAAGGGTCAATTTGTCCCATTTCAGTTTTTGTGTTGACCAAAGCACTGGTTATCCTTTCTTTTTCTTCATGAAATTTTGTGACTTTTCCTCATCTGGGGTCATGAACTTGTGTGTAAAATCTGGACACTGTGATGTTTAGTGTAATGTCTGTTCAGTGTTTGTATACAAAGGTGATGTTGCAGGTCATTTTGACCCGGGCACTTTTATGTGGGTAAGTAGCTGTACAGATTCAAAATAAACATGCCTCTTTGATGTCCTTGTATTTTGACTGTCAGAAACCCAGGTGTGTGTCTCCCTTTTTCTTGTCACTTTTCTCATGACATCTCTGCCACATGCCACACCAAAAATGAGCTCCAGAAGGTTTACAGCCGAAGAAGCTTTATCACAGATTTTGAACTCAGATAGTGATGCAGAGGAAGAGATTTCAGAAATAGAGGATCTTTCAGAGACTGAGGACAATGCAATTGCTGATCTAGACTATCAATTTTCTGATGATGAGGAGGATTCAGAGGACGAGCCTGCTGTTGTGTCGCCATCAGTTGAAAGCCAAGGAATGCAGCAATCATCATCCACAGAGCAGACATGGGCATCTAAAGATGGTAATGTAAAATGGTCAACATCACCACACCAAAGCCGAGGTAGACTGTCATCTTCCAATATCATCAAAATGACTCCTGGTCCTACAAGATTTGCTGTCACATGAGTTGATGATATCAAATCAGCATTTCAACTCTTCATATCCCCACCAATAGAGAAGATCATACTAGAAATGACCAACTTGGAGGGGAGGCGTGTATTTCAGGAGAAATGGAAGCCACTGGATCAGATTGACTTGCATGCTCACATTGGAATTCTCATATTAGCTGGAGTGTACAAGTCAAAGGGAGAAGCAACTGCTAGTCTATGGGATGAAGAGTATGGAAGGCCAATCTTGAGAGCAACAATGTCTCTGCAGACATTTCACATGATATCTCGTGTGATCCGATTTGACAACCGTGAAACCAGAGCTAGTCGACGTGAAAAAGACAAACTAGCTGCGATCAGAGATGTATGGGATAAATAGGTTGAAATTCTACCTTTGTTGTACAACATTGGTCCACATGTTACAGTAGATGAGCGCCTTGTTCCATTTAGGGGGTGCTGTCCTTTCAGACAGTACCTGCCCAACAAGCCTGCGAAGTATGGCATCAAAATGTGGGCAGCTTGTGATGCAAAGTCTAGCTATGCATGGAATATGCAAGTGTATACTGGAAAGCTACCTGGAGCAGCATCTCAGAAGAATCAGGGGATGCGTGTGGTGCTAGAGATGAGTGAAGTGTTGCAAGGTCATAACATCACATGTGACAACTTCTTTACATCCTACCGCCTTGGAGAAGAACTTCAGAAGAAAAAGCTGACTCTGTTGGGAACAGTCAGAAGAAATAAACCAGAACTTCCCAGTGAAAATCTGAAGATGCAGGGCAGACCTCTGCATTCCTCAATATTTGCTTTCACTGAGAAAGCAACAGTTGTTTCATACTGCCCAAAGAGACTTCAAGAATGTTCTTGTGATGAGCACAATGCATACAGATGCATCTCTAAGCACAAGAGAAGACATGAAGCCACAAATGATACTGGACAACACCTCCACAAAAGGAGGAGTTGACAATCTGGACGAAGTCACAGCAACATATAGTTGCCAGTGCAAGACTGCCCGTTGGCCCTTGGTGATTTTCTACAACATTGTGGATGTGTCATCTTACAATGCCTATGTCCTGTGGACTGAAATCAACCAACAATGGAAAGCTGGCAAATTGTACAGACACCGGCTTTTCCTGGAAGAACTCGGCAAAGCACTAGTCACTCCCAAGATCCAGAGGCGAGCCAGGCCAGCTTGATCCCCTGCAGCAGCAGCCGTCATAGAAAAGGTCAAGATCAAGCCATTTACCCAATCTGCAATGGATCTAGTGGACACAGGTGGAAAGAAATGGAATGAAGAAGAATGAAGAAGATGTCAGGTCTGTCCCTCCAGAGAGGACAGTAAAACAAGTACCTCTTGTGTGAAATGCAACAAATACATCTGCAGAAAGCACATAGTTACATTCTGTCCATCATGTGGAGAGCATTGAAAATGTTGAACTTTGAAAATGTGAGAAAAAGGGAAAAGTTAAATGAAAAAAAAAATCAGAGGGAAAAACTTGGGAAAAAAATAGTTCTTAAATATAATGTTGAAATTAAAAATGTATTGTAATGGCTCTTTTCTAAAATGGAATATAATCTGAAATAAAATTGTTATTGGTTTAAACTGCTTTTTGACTGTTTTGAGTGGATTTACACAGTACGGGTCAAAATGACCCGCAACATAATCAATGTAATTTTTTTTCAACAAAATACAAGGGTTAAATTATAAGATAACAGCCAAAATTCAGATTAACGGAGGATTAACAAATAATTTTGAACTAGAAAGTAGTGGTGGGTGGATCGATCCAAATATTGATAGTATCGATACCAAGTCGATATTGGTATCGGATCGATACTTGCCTGGTGAGATCGATTCTTTACTTTAAGTTCCGCTCTTGTTTGCAATGCTGCGTTTTCGGCAAAGAGGAAATAGCCAGGTCGCCGGACTCGCCGCTCCTGTGTCAATGCAGAGCAGGCACACGTTGCTCCCCCTCCCCCCTCTTGTGCTTAGATGTTGCGCTGTCACATGAGTCATGTGACGTGACTTAGACGTGCAAAGCAAAAAAGATTTTTCTTAAAACATTTGATAATAAAGCATTTTCTATTTAATTATAAACTTTGTCCTGATTGTGTCCTGAGTTTTAACTATTTAATAATAGAAAAGGAAACATCACAAAAAACACTTAAGGTCATGAAAATCAATTAAGATTTAGCAATTCAGTGATGCATCCACCTTATTTATTGATAAGTATCGATATTGGTATCTGCATTGGCGATACTGGCCCGTATTTACTTGGTATCGGATTGATACCAAAATATGCAGTACCGCACACCACTACTAGAAAGGGGATGTCAACAGGGCTGCCCTGTGTCCCCACTCTTATTCACCATCTTTATAGAGCCCTTAAGTCAATGGATAAGACAGAATGAGAAGATAAAGGGGATCATGGTGTCTCAAGAAGAACATAAAATTGCCCTGTTCGCTGATGATATTTTGATATATTTGGGGCATCCATCCACTTCCTTTCCAGAATTGCTTGTAACCCTGAGGGAATATGGATTCGTATCAGGTTATAAACTTAACACCCAGAAATCCCAAATTTTGACATTTAATTATTCGCCTAGCCAACTCATCAGAGAGGAATTTAAAGTCAGTTGGGATTCAAAGTCAATTAAATATCTAGGGGTGAATATCCCAAAACACCTGAACATGATTATATCAGAGAATTATGACCCCCTGTTTTCCAAAATTAAATCTGATCTGACCAGGTGGAATCTAGTTCCCTTCCTAGGATTAGGCCAGAGGGTGGAAGCAATAAAAATGAATGTGTTACCCAGATTACTATATCTATTCCAGAACATACCAGCAGAACTTCCAAAGGGGAAATTCCAAGAATTTGACAAACTGATATCACGATTTATTTGGCAGGGGAAGAGGCCAAGAATTCACTATAAGATTCTTCAATTAGCAAAAGACAAAGGAGGCCTCTCCCTCCCGAATAAAAAAAAATATTTCCAAATGGTGCAGATAAAAATTTTGGTTAACATTTGCAACCCTTCTTATAAAGCGAAGTGGAAAGACAGAATGTCAGATATCTAGTGATATCCCATTACAAGCAATTATATGGGGACAGTGGATTGTTTATTTATCTAAAAGACATAAACCCATGGATAAAAATGTCAATTAGGATTTGGCACAGGATAGTCAATGAAAATAAGGCCAAAGAACCTTACTGGATCATAAGATGGATAGGATATGACTCAGATTTCTTGACAAATAGGATGGATGCAAGATTTAAACAGTGGGACAATAAAGGGCTAATAAAATACAGTGATCTCTACGAGGGGGGCACACTGTGACAATTTCAAGATCTTAAAAATCGATTTGGCTTAACCAATCAAGACTTTTATAGATTTTTGCAACTTAGACACTACCTAGAGAAAACAATGAAAAAGGAAGAATTGCAACTAATTTGGGTATAATGAAGATATTTCTACTCAGCTACAGGTCAGACCCTGGATGTGGAAATATACCGAAGATATAAAAGGTGTTGCAAGAGCTAGTAAAAGAGGATACTGCATATATCAAGGACAAATGGGAGAAGGAGAGTAAAATCACGATGCAGATGGAAACATGGGAAAAAATAATTTTACAACAGTGGAAAAGTACATCTGCTCTGCCCTGGAGAGAATTTTGGTGGAAAAGTATAGTTAGGTTTTTTAGAGTTCCAGCTCAAAGGACTTCTTTGGGAGGTAGTACATCCTGCTGGAGATCCTGTGGCGAGAGCAAAGCAACAGATTTTCATGTGTTTTGGGACTGCTGGGTCATTTTAAAATATTGGGAAGAAATTAAACTGAACATAGAGAAAGTCATGAAAATAGTGATTCCATCAGGTTTTGAGACCTTATGTCTGGGGCTAAGACCGGACATTGTGAAGGGACCTAAAAATAAGCATATGTACAATAGTCTACTACTAGCGAGTAAGAAAGAAATCACAAATGGTTGGTAAAAGATTCTCCTACAGTTGAAGATTGGATCAGAGTGGTTCAAGATATCTTTATAATGGAGAAGCTAACATTCATTCTCAGGCTTGAACAAGATAAGTGTGAAAGTTACTGGAAAAGCTGGATAAACTATCTAGCAACTTATAGACAAGATAATGGAAAAAGCGATAAAAAAAAACCCTAGTTCCTGACTCCACTCATGTGGTTCTGTTTTCTGTTTCTGTTCAATAATTACACTATTACAGTGTTATACCTGGATGCAGCAATCTATTTTCATTGAATTTATTATTATTATAATTTGTGTTGCTGTTGCTCTTGTCACTGCTGTTATCACCCCATGATAAGATACTGTTAACAGGAGAAATCATGGATAAAGGAAGGTGTATATGGGGCAGACAAATTACTTATTATTATTACAGTTGTCATTGTTATTTTCTACTTATTATTATAATTTCTCTTTTTTTGGATAATTAGGGTGCATATCAATCCAGTTATAAGTTTAACTGTATAAGAGTACCAAGATAGAGAGTGTAGGTTCTTTTGTAATTATGTGATTTTTTTAACCTATTTTTCTTGTCGTATTTGCTTAGATGATAAGACTGGATGATCTGTATATAAAATTAAGAGCAACATGTATGAGCTGTATTCTCTTCAAATAAAAAGTTTAATAACAAAAAAAAAATAATTGCGGACAGTTTGGCCACTTTGCAGATGAGTGCAACAGGCCAGGAGGAAACTTCAGAGGAAATGTCAGAGGAAGATATAGTGGCCAATCAAGACCATCATGGGGAACCAGGATTCTAGAGGTGCCCAGAGGACCCGAGAGGGGGGTGTCAGCTGGTAGTATCAGGGCCGGAGAGAGATCCAACAATAGTGGTGAAATAAATGATGGACCATTGGACGTGATGGCGGATAGCGGAGCTGGTTTTATCTGTATTTGGCCTGAAGATGCTGTAAGTGTTGCATAATTTGATGTGAATGTAAACTGATGTGATAAAATTGTCATGTGACAGATAAAAACATTGTTAGTTCATTATAGATCTTGTTCATGCTCGGAACTAACATTTCCCAAATGTGGTTCTACTGCGGCGTAATTGGAGGGACTCGTGAAATGCAAGGTGTGCATGTGTCACAAGGCACCACAACTTCTCTTTTATTCGGGTTATGTCGACGTCCAAAACTGGAAGCAGACAATCAATGGACAATCAATGGACTTTCTAAGGACTTTAACCTCTTTTCACAGCAAGCGGCCAATGAGGTATTTGTTGAACTTTTCTTTGTATGTCGGTGCTGTTCATATTTTATTTCTTATAAGTTAAAAAGCCGCTGATGCTGACGCTGATGATGTGTTTATATTATTTATAATCTTAGCGCAGATTTTTTTAAGACAGCTAAATTTTGGGAGAAGTTTATTGTAGCAAACAAGCCTGTTGCTAAGCTTTCGGAGTACTCATTTCATTGCACGCTCAAGTATTTCAAGAATGCTGTCCAATCAAATTCAGAGGAATGGTTGAGTTGTCAACCAAAGCAAGTTCAGCTCAGTTTGTGCTGTATAATTTTGGGACCACAAGGAGTCGCTATAAAGATAAACAGAGATAATTATTTGGATAAAGAGTTTGATATTAAGAAGAGTGTGCCACATGTGACTTTGTTGGTGTCTGAGGAATATGAGCAGAAGCATACAGGAAAAATTATGGCAGAAGCAGAGAACGCTGTTTTTGTACAGTTTTTGTACAGTTTGTGGTCTCGGTATGGTACCAATATTGGAAAGATTTGCAAGCCCTCCCACTGCGTGAGGCAGACCCGGAGTATTGGACTGATGGGTCCTGTTATCCTGTGGGAGATTATGAAGTGGTAAAAGCCCAAGGAACTGGATTTGTTGTTGAGAAGGCTGATGGTGTGTCACTTGAGTGAGCTGCGCAATTTGCATATAATACCTCATGAATTGGCTACGGGAAGATGGATGCCAACGCCTTGTTTGCACACAAGTGGAAAGGATCCGATTGTAGCGCCCTGGTAGATTATAGTCAGCAGGGGGGTAGTATGAGTAGGAGTGTGGTAATAGCAGAATACTGCCAGGTGGGGGGCAAAGAGGAAGGTTTTTTTTGGTGCGGCATTCTGGGAAAGAGAAAAGGAAAAAAATGCGCGCGGACAGAGACTTTCCGAAATGTTGATGTGTTTTTGCCAGTCCCGCTGTGAAAATAAAAGTAATGTTTTTCCACACCACGTCGTTGTGTTGTAGTGGTGTTACACAAGCCTGGCCCTTTTGGAAGATGAAATGTGAACGTACATTACATATGTGGCTAGTTTGCATAAAAGAATATACACATATGTTTCTGACAGACAAAGAAAAGAGGAGTAGCAGGAGAGACTCGATGAGCAAAAGAGGAGTACAGTGCAACCTGGAGACAAGGTATTGGTAAAGGTGTTTAAAAGCAAGTGGTATAACGAACGCCGTGAAGGACCGTTGTTTGCAGTACTGGAACTGTGGTCCAGGCTAAAGGGTCTCCAACGTGGTATCATTTATTGCATTGCGTCAAAGTGCCAAGAGAAGAGGCACCACACTCACAGAGCTGAGATGATAAAGGCTCAAGAGAGTTGGAACTAAATGTTGAAGAATATGTAGCAGAAGAAGAGATGCATGAAAATCTCCAGTCAAAACCCAGAAGGGGAGATTGTTGATGTTGTGGACAATGTTGATGAGTCTTTGCACATTTTTGATGATGCCAGAAATGATGCTACAGTTAATGGACAGGAAAGAAGATTTGGTGAAATTGAATTTCAGCATGTCCCAGAAACAGCAGAGCCTATTTCAGTTGAGTGCAAAGTGCCAAATGTTACAAAGGGCTGTGATTCCACTGCAGGACAATTCAGAGAGTAAGTTAGACGAAGGAGTCCAAGACCAGTTTGGAAAAGGGTCAGATCAAAACGTTATGAGGACTAGGGTTGACGTGGCCTTAGTAGTCTGTCGTTTCAGCGCTGAAGGTTACTGAAGGTATAAATGTATCACATTTAACTTCAGTGGTTCCTCAGATGATTTTTATGATGCCAGCTCCTTTTGAAGACAGTGATCAGAGTTAAGTTGTAAGTTAAGAAAAATGGCTTACCTTCCTTGTTGATGTAGAAGGTGGAATGTTAATGGTAATAATCATCCTAAGTAGAAAAATAGTTGTGGTGAAGATGTATTGTTGGTAGGACCTGAATTTGACATTGTGCCTCGTGATCAAAGAAGGTATCTTTGTACAATTACATGAGGTGGTTGAAAGTTATGGGTGACTGTTCACTTGCCTTGCATAATGTTACATGGGAAGACTAAGGGGAATACATGTGTACTTATCGAGAGCCGGAGTTTAAATTTGTTCCATCTCGAAAATATTGGGTAGCAGGTTATATAACTCGTAAGGTGACACTTATAAAAGATTTGAGTCCTATTGGAAATTTCACCGTTGCTAAAGGGGTTCAGGAGTGATTAGTTACAGTAACCACTCCAAGGGTGAATAGTGCACAGATGAAGATTGCTACTTTAACTCTGAAAACAACTAAGAGGGTTATTACATCAGCTCAGTCTACTACTTTAGCTATGACTTTGAAGGGGATGAATACAGCAGTGATGACATCTTTGATGTCTATGAAATTTGTAAATGTGATATGATACCTTCTGAAATCTAAGGAGCTAGTAAATGTAACCCAGAAGCCTATGTTAAAGACAGAGTTTAGTGTGAACAGTAGTAATGAGATTTTTGAAATTAGAAAACAGATGGTGGAAGAGAATTGTGCAGATTCATCTGTGACAGCTCAGATGGCTATTTCAGATGAGGAGAATGAGATTTTTGACTCTGACTGGTGTCGAAACTGCAGGTTTTAACCTCCTCAATACAGGTGGATATTAATCCTGATCCAGCATTTTAATCTATCAATAGACTCTTCTCCTCATCCTAAATTAAATAATCTACTCAAGACTGACTAGCCCCTATGCCCGTTATCCACAACAAGGGATTCTCCTCAGATACTTTTGTAGGTTTACAGAGAGAGGATGAATATTTACTGGACTGATGCGTAGAGACTCGGCTAACTGCTCACTGCCTACATCCAGACGCCCATCCTGCTTCCACAATGACAAAAAAAACAGTATGAACCACACCCCAAACAGTTCTCAACAAATATGAGTGCAGCCCAGCCCCAGTCACGTCTGTTAACAGAAGCTCTATTCTTATGTTTCGGGCTCTTGGTAAATTGCTAGGAAATCATTTAAAGACTTTGTTAGGTCCTAAGGATTTGTTTTAACCTTTTGTTGATTAGAGCAACCTGTAAGAATGCTATTTCTAAATAACCTAACGACCAATCTTCTATTTATGTGAGCAAAGAGTACTCAATAATGACTATAATAACTTTACTTTAAAGTAAATATTTGATGAAGTTTATTCTTTAGAATTTTAGCAGGAGCAAAGCATACAGCAAAAATGCCTTCGATTCTCCTTGAGATTGGAGATGGTTACAATCCTCTGGAAACCTCTTCTCTCAATGGCTATCCCCACGAACACTGTCCACAGAGCACTGCGAATAAGCCCCGATACCTCTGTAGCCTTTTAACGCTTCTCTTGGCCAATTATATTTCTCTCTCTTTTCACCTAGTTTCTCTGTAACCGTCCTTGTGTGTAGAAACACTTTCAACACTTCCTCTTTTTTCTCATTCCAGCTAAAGCCTTCTTGTTACACACATCAGCAAGGATTCAACACTCATTATTACATGTTAACAATCACAAAAATCATTCCATCAGATCACAATATTCATCAAACACAATCATAAAAAGATTACTTTCCATTTATTACATCATCGTTAATAATCACCTCATTGATTTTTTCACATAGTAAAATCATGTCATTCATCTGTTCATTCGTTTGTTACTCAGTTTCATTAATAATCTGATTCAATCATAAACATCATAACCTTTGCATTACATTTTAATCAGTCATCTCACAGCGATCGATAGTATATGTACTTTGCGGTTGGTGAAATCTCAACTCTCCTTGACACGGACACCAGAAGACGTGACTGATGAATACCATGCATTACAGAAGAGAGAAATTAAGTGGAAGGCATATGGATTTAATTCTTCAGTGTTACAAATTGCAGACAGATCAGATTGTGACAAGTATATGATGAACATGTGTAAGTGTGAACATAAGGTTGTTGTTAAATTGTATGAAGTGACTTTTCATGTGCCACATTGCAAACAGAATAGAACTTTGATTGTGCAGGATCAAAATTTGCCTGGAAACATGAATATAGGGAATTTCAAGGATATTTGGTGGGTTTGTGGTGATAATTTATATATTTCTACTGTATGGGTGGACAGGATGCTGTTACATGGCAACATTGAAACTCCCATATGAGGCTTTTACTGTCCAGAAGGAAAATGTACCTGATGAGGTCCAATCTAATGTTATTTCTGGAAGTAGGAATAAAAGGGAATTGGCACAATTTCACAATTTGGAGTCCTACCATTGGAGGATAAGTTTAGGAGGGAATTGGGGTTTAGGATTATTTCCATGGTATGGTGTGATGTTTTTGGCAGATCACATTGATAATATTACCTAGACCAGGGGTGCATACACTTTTTCAGGATGTGAGCTACTTATTTAATGACTAAGTCAAAATGATCTA
Source organism: Psettodes erumei (assembly GCA_016785225.1). Taxonomy (NCBI): domain Eukaryota; kingdom Metazoa; phylum Chordata; class Actinopteri; order Pleuronectiformes; family Psettodidae; genus Psettodes; species Psettodes erumei. Next base: position 121,887 of record JAFBJZ010000364.1, on the reverse strand, counting down.
CCTACTATAAAAATAAGAAGAAAGCAAGAAATATATTTATTTATAAATACATTGACAATTCTTTATGTGTACAATGTATGCTGGTGTACAGCGATGTCGTATTCAGGGGGAAGGTAATGACAATTCTAAGGGCCCGTAAGCCATCAGGGCCCACACATAGCCCTCAGTAGCCTCTATGACTAAATTATTATGCATAGGTTTAACAAATATATATATTCATAGTAATGAATCAAAACCAAAACCAAACCAAAAATGGTTTGGTCCATGCCGGTTCAAATTGAGCACGAGTGAACTCCAGCAGGAAGTGAGGGAGATCAAGATGATGGCTCCCAAAAAACACAAATCTGGACACCAGAAAGACTTTAGAGGGAGGCCAGGGCTTGGAGCAACAGAGCAGGGGCCCAGGACATCAAACCTTTTTTCTAAGAATGGTGAGAGTAAAACTACCGAGGGCGCCTACTTGTTCATTCATTCATTTATTGTCTGCAACATGTACCGGACAGGGTACATCATCGGGTGAGAAGCGGGCTACACTCTGGGCAAGTCACCAGTTCATTGTGGAGCGATGGTTCCTAGTGTAGATAACTGAACGTTACTAATTTGGAGGCTATCTACGGCGGACTGTGTGTTTTACACATATTACTGTCGGACAGTGCTCCAGTAAGCACCAAGCACCCGCTCAGTTACAAGGCGACATTGAATTGTATTATGACGCATTCAAGTTCTACTCTAATAGGTCAATAACATTATCATGATGTGTTCACATGTGGTCTTGTAAAAATGTGTTAGCTATTGGTGGGATGTTTGAAAATACAAAAAAGTTAAATGTTCCAAGATTTGTTGTTGTTGTTTTCACAGCGATATAAAATAAAATACACCATAATGGCTGACAATAACAAAAAGACAATTTAGAATTTTGGACAGTTTTACACTGACTTTTGGATGGTTCAAAAATGTTTTTTTCCTGACAAGGGTGACATTACTCAAAAGAGCTTGCCCTCTACATACAATGGCAGAGCTATGGCAGACTACTGAGTAAGCCCATTTAGATAGTGTATTCTTCATCAGTTTTCCCATGAATATTTCCCATAAATTTTTGTAATATTTACAAAAAGCAATATGTAATATGTAATGTGTAGAGTGATTATACACCAGGCACCAACAGAAAAGCAAAGAAAAACATCATAATACACAGTTGTTAAAAAAAAAAAGTGGCAATGAATGGGGTCAAGGGGCCCACACTGATATACTTTCAGGGGGCCCAGAATTCCTAGTAACTGCCCTGCTGGTGTACCTTGAATAACTGCATGAACCCATTTTGCACAATACAACTGTGTACATTTTTTGTCATTAGCCTACCTTACTCTGATGACTTGCACTGAATGGAATCAGTCAGGGATGCATAGTCCAGACAGTAGTTGCTGATAGCCAGCCTCAAGCAAACTTGCAAATGATCATCAGTCATGGTGGAACAGTACTTGGACTTAATGAACTTCATGTGTGAAAAGGCTGACTCACATAAATAAGTGGAGCCAAATAATGCAGTCAAGGAGGTGGCACATTTCCTCATGTTGAGGTACTTTTCCTCTGTGAGTAAGTTCCAGTACTGTCCATGAGCTCTGGACTTCAGCTCAATGTCGGGTTGTAGTGTCAAAATCTCATCCTCCAGAAGAGTTCAGCTGAAACAGTGTTGCAATTTTTGAAGCAAGTGAAACAACTTCAGCATCTTCCCTAAATGGATAGCACATGAATGTAGTGATTCACTTGATTAAAGCAAAGCCTTGAAAGCATTTGTCAAACTCTGACAGTCAAATGTCAATCTGATCTATGTAGCGTACACTGTCAAGCTGCACACATGACTTCCCTTGTGTCTCCAGTGCTGATGCGAGCTTCTGGAAGTTTGCCAAATCATGGCCCTGCAGCTTTGAGGAGAAATGTTGCAGTTTTTGTTTGAATGCATTAATTGAACTGATCATATTGATCACAGATTTATCTTTTCCTTGCAGCTCAAGATTAAGGTCATTCAACATGTTGGTCAGATCGGTTAAAAATGCCAAATCTAGCAGCCACTGATCGTCATTTAGTTGTTTGTATTCTTCATGTTTAGCTACACAGAAAAACTCCTTTATCTGTGGACAGAGCTCTCAAAAGAGTGGTCAGAGTGGTCGCAGTCAGCCTGCTCCAGATGCGTACGTAATAGCTGTCTTTGAAGAGATCAGGCACGAATAGAACAGGCGATCTTCGTTACCACATCCATTATCTCTTTCATGTTTAGCATTTTTGAGCATAATGCTTGCTGATGTATTATGCAGTGATAATTGAGGAAGTCCTCCCTGCACTTGGCAATAAATCCATTAAAGAGACCAACCATCGCGGGAGCTTTTGCAAGACTGAAATGTGTCTTCCCCTCGCGTATGTTCTTTCATCGGCAGTACAGTTAACAGCTCCTCTTTTGCAGCCATATCGACAAACACCATCCAAATAAAAATGCACAACTGGGCTGTGTGTGTGACAAATATTATAGTGAGGATGGTGAAAAGCTGACGTCTATTTTTTTTATGTGATCTACCCACACTACCTTTGCGATTGACTGATAGATTGCAATTGACATATTATGTACCCCGACCTACGCCATACAGGGTGGAGATGCCTGTTATACTTTGATTCCTGATAATTCTGACAATATGACAAGTGTCATCAATGCACTGAAGCAGATAAGAGATGTGTTTTGGTTCATTGCATGGAGTTGGATGGTCTGCAAATGTTTGGATGCGGGAGAGATTAGGACTGTTGAGAGCAGTGTTGGTTCAGATTTTGTTACAGTTCTTATACCACTGTGTGTGATGTTTTGTTTTTGTACGCTGCTGTTGACCTTTGTGAAGGCTATGATATTGAGAGGGGCTGGAGTTGTGATGCCCGGAGATCAAGTTCAGATGTCATTATTACATAGGACTGACTCAGATGGTGATGAGGAAGTGATAACAGAAGGTGAACTGGTGAAGAAATATCCATAGTTAGCTTAGATATTTAGTAGTTTTTTACTATAATGTGGTTGAATGATTAATGAATGATTAAGGGGGACATCTACTTATAGGGTGCTAATTTGAATTTGATGTTCCAATTTGTATCTGTTGCTTTTGCAAAATATATATGCCTATATATATATATATATATATATAAAAAAATCTGCCTCTCGCCCACCTGGGCGGTGTCTCCTTCAGACTTGGGTCCTCTACCAGAGGCCTGGGAGTCTGAGGGTTCTGCGCAGGATCTTAGCTGTTCCTAGCATTGCGCTCTTTTGGACAGAGATCTCCGATGTTGTTCCTGGTATCTGTTGGAGCGATCCTTCCAGCTTGGGGGTCACCGCCCCTAGTGCCCCGATCACTATTGGGACCACAGATGCCTTCACACCCCACATTTTCTCTATCTCCTCTTTCAGCCCTTGGTATTTCTCGAGCTTCTCATGTTCTTTCTTTCTGATGTTGCTATTGCTGGGGATTGCTACATCTATCACTACCACTGTCTTCCGATGTTTATCCACCACCACTATGTCAGGCTGGTTGGCCATCAACATCTTGTCAGTCTGGATCTGGAAGTCCCACAGGATCTTGGCCTGTTTGTTCTCTGTCACCTTTGGGGGTGTCTCCCATCTGGACCCTGGGACCTCCAGTCCATACTCTGTACAGATGTTCCTGTATACTATGCCTGCTACCTGGTTATGCCGCTCCATGTATGCCTTGCCTGCCAGCATCTTACACCCTGCTATGATGTGTTGGACTGTCTCAGGGCCTTCTCTGCACAGCCTGCACCTGGGATCTTGTCTGGTGTGGTAGATCCCGGCCTCTATTGCTCTGGTGTTTAGGGCCTGTTCCTGTGCTGCCATGATTAGTGCCTCTGTGCTGTCTTTCAGTCCAGCCTTTTCCAGCCACTGGTATGTTTAGTCCATATCAGCCACTTCTTCAATTTGTCGGAGGTACATGCCATGCAAGAGCTTGTCCTTCCATGATGGGCCCAGTGGTTCCTCATCCCTTCTGGGCTTTTGTTGCCTGAGGCATTCACTTAGGAGTTGGTCCTTGGGGGCCATTTTCTCGATGTATTCCTGGAGGTTCACCGTTTCCTCCTGGACAGTAGTTCTGACACTTACTAGTCCTCGGCCCCCCTCCTTTCGCTTTGTGTACAGCCTCAGGACGCTGGACTTAGGGTGAAACCCACCATGCATGGTAAGGAGCTTCCTTGTCTTGATATCAGTGGCTTGTATCTCTTCCAGTGGCCAGGATATTATCCCAGCCGGGTATCTGATCACTGGCATGGCATAGGTGTTAATGGCTTGGATCTTATTTTTGCCGTTCAGCTGACTTTTCAGGACCTGCCTTAGCCTCTGGAGGTATTTGGCTGTGGCTGACCTTCGAGCTGCCTCCTCATGATTACCATTTGCCTGTGGGATCCCCAGGTATTTGTAACTGTCCTGCACATCTGCAATGTTCCCTTCCGGTAGGTCAACCCCCTCGGTTGTGATCACCTTTCCTCTTCTAGATATCATCCGCCCACATTTATCTAGTCCGAATGACATCCCGATGTCTTTGCTGTATATCCGAGTGAGGTGAATCAGGGAATCAATGTCAAGCTCATTCTTCGCATACAGCTTGATCTCATCCATGTAGAGGAGGTGGCTGATGGTTGTTCCACTTCGGAACTGGTATCTATAGCCACTCTTTGAGATGATCTGGCTGAGGGGGTTTAGGCCTATGCAGAACAGCAGGGGGGACAGAGCATCTCCTTGGTATATGCCGCATCTGATGCTCACCTGTGCAATTGGCTTTGAGTTGGCCTCCAGAGTCGTGTTCCACAGCCTCATCGAGTTCTGGATGAACTCTCTTAGGGTCCTATTGATGTTGTACAGCTTTAGGCACTCCAGTATCCATGTGTGTGTGGCATCGAATCATAGGCCTTCTTGTAGTCAATCCAGGCAGTGCACAGGTTGGTGTTCCTCGTCTTGCAATCTCGGGCAATCGCCCTGTCCACCAGCAGCTGGTGTTTGGCACCTCTGGTGTTATTTCCTACACCTTTCTGTGCTCTGCTCATGTATTGCTCCATGTCCCTACTCATCTTAGCCGCTATGATGCCTGATAGGAGCTTCCATGTGGTGCTGAGGCAGGTTATAGGCCGGTAATTGGATGGTATTGTTCCCTTCTGGGGGCCCTTCATTATGAGGACTGTCCGGCCTTGGGTTAGCCACTCTGGGTGGTTTCCCGATATTAGCAGCTGGTTCATCTGTGCTGCTAGGCGTTTTTGAGCCAGTAGGTGTGTATCATGTCAGGCCCTGGGGCTGTCCAGCTCTTCATTTTGGACACTCTGGTTTGGATGTCTGCTAGCGTGATGACTACTGGGCCTTTTTCTGCTTGTAAGTCAAAATCAGAATAGTGTTGTTATGTAATGTTATGGGTTGCCTCTTTCTCCTAGATACTCTTTACAGGAGTAGTCATGCAATGAAATTCTTGGGGTCTCAGGCTCCTTCGACATTGCGATATAGAGAGTGAGGTTAGAAGGAAGAAAGAGAGAAATAGAAAATAAACATTGTAGTGCAAATGAATGCAGTAGTGCAAATAAACAAATAACATTTAAAAAATAAATAGTGGTATAAGTGGTGGATTGACTTTTATGGTGCAGATGGAGTTTAAGTGTATATAAAATGTAATAAATAACAAAAAGTGACGAAAGTGGCAGCTCAGGAGTTTAATAGTCTTATGGCCTGTGGAATGAAACTGTCCCTGAGTCTGGTGGTCCGAGACTGGATGCTGCGGTACCGTCTGCCAGATGGCAGCAGCTGGAACAGTTTGTTGCTGGGGTGGTGGGGGTCTTTAATGATCCGGTTGGCCTTCTTCCTACATCGCTGGCTGTAGAGGTCCTCCATGGATGGCAGCTTCGTCCTGGTGATGTGCTGCACAGTTTTCACCACCCTCTGTAAGGTCTTACGGTTGAGGGCGGAGCAACTGCCGTACCAGGTGGTGATGCAGCCAGTCAGGATACTCTCGATGGTGCATCTGTAGAAGCTGCAGAGTATCCTGTTGTCCATGTTGAGCCTCCGCAGCCTGCGGAGGAAGAAGAGCCGCTGTCGTGCCGTTCTTGTGATGATATTGGTGTGTAGGGTCCAGGTCAGATCCTCACTGATGTGGACCCCGAGGAACCTGAAGCTGCTGACTCTCTCCACCGTCGTCCCGTTGATGCTGATGGGTGCGTGTCCTTCACCCTGCTGCTTCCTGTAGTCCACAATCAGCTCCTTGGTTTTGTCGACGTTGAGGTGGAGGTTGTTGTCCTGGCACCAAGATGTCAGGGCTCTAACCTCCTCTCTGTACCCGCCTCTAAATCGCCGTCGGTGATCAGGCCGATGACGGTCGTGTCGCCTGCAAACTTTACGATGGTGTTGGAGCTGTGTGTGGCCACGCAGTCGTGCGTGAACAAGGAATACAGCAGGGGCTCAGCACGCAACCCTGGGGGTGCCGTGTGTGAGAGTCAGGGTGGAGGATGTGGTGGTGCCCATTCGCACTACCTGGGGTCTGCCCGTCAGAAAGTTCAGGATCCAGTCGCACAGGGCGGTGTTGAGCCCGAGGTCCCTGAGCTTCATGACGAGCTTGGAGGGCACAATGGTGTTAAATGCTGAGCTGTAGTCAATGAACAGCATTCTCACATATGTGCTCCTCTGGTCCAGGTGGGAGAGGGCAGTGTGGAGGGTGAGGGCGATGGCGTCGTCTGTGGACCTGTTTGCCCTGTAGGCAAACTGCAGAGGGTCCAGTGAGTCAGGAAGGGAGGATGTGATGGATGATTTGACTAGCCGCTCAAAGCACTTCATGATGATGGGGGTGAGTGCTACTGGGCGGTAGTCATTAAGGCAGGAGATGTTGGACTTTTTGGGGACAGGGACAATGGTGGACCTCTTGAAGCATGTGGGGACCACAGACTGGAGCAGTGACATGTTGAAAATGTCTGTGAACACATCTGCCAGCTGATCTGCACACACCCTGAGAGCTCGGCCAGGGATGCCGTCAGGTCCAGGAGCCTTGTGTGTGTTGATCCTTTTTAGAGATCTGCACACATCTGCCCGAGTTAAAATCAGTGGGCAGGGGTCCTGGGCCTTCTGTACCTCCCCAGCCGGGGAGCAACTCTCAAACCGTGCAAAGAAAGCGTTCAGATCATCTGGGAGAGATGCACACACCTCCTCAGCACCGCTCAATGTCTTTTTGCAGTCTGTGAGTGTCCTTAGACCAGACCACATGCTTCTAGAGTTGGAGCCCTGAAAGTTGGACTCCACTCTGTCCCTGTACTGTCTCTTTGCACTGCTAATAGCTCTCCGGAGTGCGTACCTGAACTTCCTGTACTCTTCCAAATCACCCGAGTTGTAGGCGCCAGTCCGTGCTTTAAGTTTGGCACGGACTTCTCCCAGACTGCTCCTTTTTTCACTCCTTTAAATCTTATTAGACATCACATCAGTGAATCTGGACTTATTCAGCTATGTCCCTCCCGCAAGGATAGCCACTTATCCTGTCAACCCCCCCACCCACTGGACATGGCAGGTCCCTTATTAACAGGCAAAGCTCCAGTGGGTCATACCAAAACCCCCATGGGTGGGGGTGGTGGTGGTCATCAACACTGTCCCGTTGCGCTGCTGAGTGACAGCTAAACGGCTTAAAATGTCACTTTGAATGAGAAGTAGGCCACACACAGGCACACATACACACACATACATATATACACTCAAATGCACACATCAGATTGTAGTGTCTGTTCTTTGGTTTTATGCAGGATGAATATTTTTGTATTTGCTAACAATACATTTCTTTGTTAGACTAGATAATCAATCAAAAAGAGGAATGCTCAAATTGCAAACATAAAGGAAAGAAAAACAGAGTAGAAAACAGCAAATGTACAAAACCCCAATGAAGAAATCTATTGTAATTTTATCAACACTTCACAAAAGTTGGGACAGGGACTACAAAAGATTTGAAAAGTCATGTGAGGCTAAAAGAAACACCTGGTGGAACATTTCACAACTGATTAAGTTAACTGGCAGCAGATCAGAAGTAAAATGGGAAGGGGTGCACCACTTAGTGACAGACTGCACAGGCAACTACTGCAACAATTTAACAATATCTCTCACTGTAAATTTGTGGGGCTTTCATCATCTACAGTTCATAATATCATTAATGGACCCGATCTTAAGGTCATGCATTCAAATCAGACATGGTGGTGGCTCAGGAATAATTGTCCATGAACACAGATTGTCTCTGCTGTCACAGATGTGAGTTCAAGCTCTACCATGCAAACAAGAAATCATATATAAACCAAATCCAGAACGACTGCTGCCTTCTCTGGACCTGAGCTTATTTAACAAGGACTGAAAACTGTCCTGTGCTCTGAACAATCAAAATGTGAAATCCATCTTGGGAATCATGGACACTGTGTCTTCTGTACTAAATAGGAGACTGTCTGACATGTTATTAGTGCACAGTTCAACAGCCAACTTCTCAATATAAGAATGGTAGAAAAACAACATGGAAATTCTCCATGACAGCTGAGCAAACTACATCCACAGACTGGTATGGTTGAACTCCTTAGATAAGATAAGTACCCCAAGTATGACATGCATACCAAGGCTGTATTTTTCAGTTATTAATGTTGTTACTGATGTCATGTGGGATTTTGAATGATGTTTTCTTCTTTTCTTTCTTCTTTCCTGCTGCTCTTTCATTCTTCCCCATCATCAGTATCACTTACATCAATATTATTATTTATTATTATCATTATCTTCAACACTATACTTCACTTCGACTATTCCCTCAAGGGCAGGCCAAAGCCCTTAGGCAAGCAGGCATATTGCAGACACACATGCATGCACACACACACACACACACACACACACACACACACACATACGCACGCACACATGTACACACCCACAGAGTCAAAAAAGACAGAGTGGAGCTCACCTATCACTACCATTATTACCCCATCCCTGCTGTCCCCTTTGGGGAATGGACTGGTCCCATGTCAATGACTGACATTCCTCCCTTGGGTCCCTAATGGTCCACATACACACCAGGATTCCTAAAGTCAATTCCAAGAGAGCTGTCAGACCATCCCTGGCCAAGGACCAGAGGTATCCATGAGTGAGTGGTAATATGTGTGTGTGTGTGTGTGTGTGTGTGTGTGTTTTATTGTTGTCTCACTGTGAGACAGTGCCAGTTTTGACATTCCTTGATCTTTCTGACAAATTCTTAGGGGCAGTGGACAGTTATTTTTTGGTAACAATGAAAATAAATAAAAATAAAATGACACATTTTCTATTGTCTTTTGGTCTGGTGCTTGTATGATTGGCAGAAATCCTCAGGGGCAGAGAAAAAAGTCACAGCTAGACACCTGTTTAGGCTGTGTAAGAGTGGTGTGATGGACATATTTCCTCAAGGCATTATTGACAGGTGTATATATAATGGTGTGAATTTAACCCAAAGACTTTAATTTTGTGACCCTTTTACCAGCCTCATTTTAGTCAAAATGATGAATGTCTCTGTCGAACCAATTTTCTGACCTTGTTTTCTAATTAATTTTAACTTTCTTAAATTGCATCATTTGTAGGTATAACATAATTTTTAATGTAAAATAATATTTCACACTTATGAGATCTTAAACTTGAAATTCTTTATTATTTTAAAATCCATATCACATGATTGCAAGATACATACTTCATTTAATAATAGACAACTATTTATATATATATATTTCATTTCATTTCTCATTACAATATACAAATGTCATGTATAAGATATTAGATACTCATAATTATGAAACAAGATCTGATGATTAAAAACTAATCTGACATTGATTACATCTGATTACAAGATGGAAATCTCATTATTAAGTTACATTTCATAAACATCATTACTACAAGATACTGACCTCATAGATGCAGATATCATAATTGTTAGACACAAATTTCAAAAATAAAAATGTCATTATTACCATCTATGGAGAAATAGAAAAAAAATTAGATTTTTAATGTATGATTCTTATAATTACAATATACACTCGGAGATGTACAGGGCACGAATCTTGAAAGTATGAAATACAGATTCCTTCAATACAAGATGCAAATTTCATAGTTGCAATATACTGTGAGAGACTGAAATTCACAGTTTGGATGAATCTCTCTCTCTCTCTATTTACTTTTTATTTAGCAATCAATGTTCCATGTGCATTAACTTCAATTATTAGTTACATTAGTTACATCAGCCTGATTATCCCTTTTTTAAGGACAAAAAGAACATAAAAAGCAAATGATAAAGAAATAAAATCAAATAAAATATAACAAGAACATGAACACGTAGGGAGTAAGATATAATTGCTAATAATACACTTTACCTATTATCTAAGTTTAGCAGGATCAAAGTCTGGCCTGTGTGGTATTATATAGTCCACCCATTTCTTCCAACGTGAAACAAACAGGTCCCTCTTGTAATTCACATCTGCTGTCATTTTCTCCATCCTGTAAATCTCCATTGTGATGTCCATCCACACATTTTGTGAGGGCCTTTTTGCCTGCCATCAACAAAATACGACACACATATTTATCTTTCTTTGTCCATCCTTCGGGGACGAGACCAAAATTATTTTTTCTGCAAAAAAATTTGCATGCAAGAGGCAATTGCCTTCCAAAAATCCCTTGTATTGTAGTATGCATTCCCTTCCAATAAGTTTTAATAACATGACAGTCCCAAAAAATATGATAATGATTTGCTTTGATGATTGATTTGTCACCTTCATATTGAGATGTTTGGTAAGGTGTAATAAAACATCTTATCAGGCTTTTCCAACCGAATTCTCTCCAGCTCTCTGAGCTGCTACATTTCCATTGATATGCCCATATTGTTATCCATTCTTCCTCTGGCATATCTATTCATCCCTCCATTTCCTATTTTGTTTTAATGTATAGGGTTGAGTGTGTTTTCATGTCTATAAGCCCTTTATACAGGCCTGAGATAATACCTCTGTCTTTGTTTGAGTTATCTACCTTTTTAAACAGGTCTACCAGCTGTTTGCTTGATTCAGTCTTACATTTGATCTTATTACTGACAAAATTTCTCATCTGCAAGCATTGATAAAAATCTTGTGCTTCTAGTGAGTATTTCTTTTTAATCTTTTCAAAACTAAGTAGTGTACCTACCTTCATTATCTTGCATAAAGCTGTTAGTCCTTTGTATGTCCAATCTATGAATCTCGTGTCTAATTTATTTGGAACAAAATGTGTATCATATGCACACCACTTAAGGATTGCTATGTCTTCTTCTAATTTATACTATTGATATTCTTCTAATTTTTATTATACTACTAAATTTTAAAAGTCAACTTGATCCATGGGATTCCGACAGTTTTTTATCAGGCCTTACAGGCTACTGTCTGCTATGATTGCTTGTATGGGAATGGAGGTCAGGCCCTCTTCAATACTTTTCCACTGAGCATCATATGAGGGATTGCACCAGCATATCATTGTCTTAAATTGTGCTGCCCAGTAGTGATCCCTGAGAGAGGGAAGGCTCCATCCCCCTTTTTTAAGTTCCATTTTGCTATATCTTCCTTGATTTTCCTTTGTCTGGGGAGTAATTGCATTCTAATAGTTCAGCGAGATCCTTTTGGTATTATAACTCCCCAATATTTAAAATACCCTGTTTGCCATGCTCGGTGGTACTTACTTGTAATTGTATTTAAGCAGTTGTGTTTTACTTATATTAATTTTGTATCCTGATAATTGACCCAATTCTTTAAATGATTGCATCAGTTTAGGTAGAGAGTTTGTTGGTTGACCCAGAAAGATTAAAATGTCATCTGCATAGCAGGTTAATTTATGCTCCTTCCCATGAATAATGTCTTTTATTTCTTTGTTTTGTCTTATATATTGAGCAAGTGGTTCCAAATATAATACAAATAACAATGGTGAACATGCACAACCCTGCCTTGTTCCTCTTTCGAAAATTATATTGTTTGATAAACAGCCATTAATTTTAATTCTAGCACTAGATTTATCTTATGTCTGTGTTGTTTTATTTAGTGTTTCATGTAGGCCAAATCTATACAGGACTTCATAAAGAAAGATCCAGTTAACTGAATCGAATACTTATTTATGGATAAATACTGATTATCATGGCTGCTATTTTATTCTTTTGAATGTGGTTAGTAATTTGTAGAGTCCGTTGTATATTAACTTTATTATTAACAAGCCTGTCTGATCATTATGTATTAGACTAGGGAAGAACTTTCCTAATCGTCTTACCATGATAAAAGTAAACAGCCTGTAATCTATATTAAGAAATGGTATTGGTTTATATGACCCACATTCTAAGTTATCCCTATGTTGTTTTGGAATGGCAGAGATGGTTGCTCTGAACTCAATTCAGTGTGGGAATCATCACTGTTATTAACTCCTCTTTTAACTCCTTATACCATTCTGCTGTATAGCCATCTGATCCTGGTGATTTATTTAATTTGAGTTTACTTATTGTTATTTTTAGTTTTTAGTACTTTTTCTGCTATATCTTGAAACATAATTTTATTCTGTTCTTCATTTAACACTGGTAACACTGGAGTCTAAAAAACTGTCTATTTCAGCTATGCTGCTCCCTGCTTTATTAGAGTAAGAGTCTTATAGAATGTTTCAAAGGCTCCCTGGACTTCGGTTTAGTTTATTTTTTAAAATTATTTTTGTAACTGGATCTTTTTTCAGCGGGGTCTTATTTAGGGTCATACTAGAGACCTCACAGTTGGAAGTCAACATATTTGTTTTCTGTTTTTTGAGGTTTCTTTTTGCAGCTGTCATTCTAAACAGCTTCAATGTTTATGTAATGTTTGTTTATGTATGTTCAGGGAGTGGATTGATTGTACCAGGTTTTGCCAATTCGGAAACGTCCATGTGAATGCTGTTGAATCCAACTAAATGCAATAAAATTCTAACTAAAATAAGGAAAGAACAAGCACAAATATTGTACCCACCTAAACTGTAAGGAACATGAGAAATTAAAGAGAACTACAACTATTTTTTCCTCCTCTTATAAATCTGGACGAAGGAGAGGAGTGGCTATCCTTCTATCAGGCAAACTACACTTTGAAAAAATATTTGAGCCAAGTGATAAGGAGGGATGATTTATTTTAGTAAGGGGAAACCTTGAGAGGAATCTAATTATGTTGCTAAATGTGTATGCGCCGCCTAGAAGCGACATTGGTTTTCTCAGGAAAATCATAGATATGATGACATGAGAGACAGTAGGCCTTCTAATCCTTGGGGGAGATTTAAATATAAATTTACAGCCAAAACTAGGCACTTCTAATAGAAAAGCCCAGGATACAAAATCATTAATTAAGAAAATTAATACATTATTTGAGGAGGTTGGTCTAACTGACATATGGAGAAACTTACATCCCAACCAAAGGGATTATACTCATTATTCCTCACCCCACTCACTATACACAAGAATAGATTATTTTATAACATTTGGAAAAGACAAAGATAAAATTAACACTTCTTAAATTAAAGCAATAGACTTAAGCGATTATACACCCATACACCTGTCTGTTGATCTAAACCTACAACCAAAATTGAATAATTGGAAACTAAATTCAAGCATAGTCAATGATCCTTACTTTAAAGAGAGACTTTAAGAGAGAGATTCGCTTTTACTTGGAAAGTAATGCATTGGTGATGTGTTCCCTCCCATTCTGTGGTATGCCTTAAAAGCTGTCCTGAGAGGGAAAATTATAGCAATAACCTCTTATAATAAAAAGATGTGAAATAAACTAAAAGAATTAGAGAAAAAGCATAAAATGAAAACAACACAGGATATACTGATGGAAATCATGAAAAAAAGAAACAAAAATAATGATTTGGCTACACACAAAATTAGGAAAAATCTGGTTCTTAAACAAAGGTATTATGAAGGAGGATCTAAAGCAATGAAAGTTTTGGCCTGGAAACTTAAAAAGAAAATAGCACAGAACACAATTCACAAGATAAAAGATCCAGTCACAAAAATAATAAAAATCAGATCAAATAATAAACATCTCTCAGATTAACACAATACGATACAAATTAAGACAACTACAAACTACAAAATGCCATGAAAATAGAAATCTCATAACTTCAGATTTTATAATTGCCAGATTCAGATGTTTTTGTACTATTTTTCTGTTGTTGCTGCCAGCACCTCTAGTACTATTACGATCCTTCCACTGTAAATTCTACTACTACTACTACCCAAAGAAACTGGATGTCAATACTAAGCTTAATATTAAATTTGCTGAAATCTGAAATCTGCTGATAACCATTGCTGGTACTTGGAAAAATGGCACATAGCATCTTTCAGTGACGAAGAAAAAACATTGCATCAACACATCTGAAATCACTGTGAATAAGTCAACACAAAGCAATCAAGGTTCCATTAAGTAAATGGACACAGACATGCACACAACTTTGTGGTGTCTGTATCTAATCCATGATTCAGGCAGGTTGTGTTTGTTGAGAATGAAGCAGTGTACTATCTGGCCTGTGGGGTATTGTTACACTGCTGGCCCAACTGTCCCCTCCACATCCTCTGTCTCTCACTTTTGCTCTATACTTTGACTTTGTCTGTATTTATCTCCATTGTTGCTTTTGTTTATTTAATAACATTGTGTGCTGGTAAAGAACTTCCATCGTTATTTAATCCAATGGTATCTCAACTTTATCTCAACTTTACTCTCAACTCTCAACTGATTTTGCTAATAGTGCTGCAGCCTCAATGTCTGCAACACACAACACTTTGTTAAGGCTGGTACAGAACCCATAATCAGAACATAGACTGGAGGCTGGTTGGATTTATTTATGGGCTTATTCAAAAAAGAAAAAGGACAGGAGGAAAGATTCCAGATGAGAACCGGGGGGGCTTGATGAAGACAATGGCTGGCGGGCTCCTGCACACTTCACTCCACTCCACTCCACTCCTGCAATCAAGCACAAAAACAAGGGGAAGGAAGGGGGGGGGGACTGCCAGCTCGGCACAAGCCTGACAGACCCCCCCACCAGCACCAGCCAATGCACAGCCTAACAAGTCAGGGTGTCAGGAAGTCCCACACCAGGTAGGAAATCCAGAATCTCCCTACATGGATCCCAGCAGCGCTCCTCAGAACCATAGCCCTCCCAATCTATAAGGTCCTGCAAACCCCAATCACAACAATGTACCTTCAGCAGCCTGTGGACAGTAAAATGAGGATGACAACCAGATATTTTTTTAAAGTTCACAGTTTTGTCTGCAACACATATGCCCACTTTCTTAACCAGCCGGCTGACATACCTAAGATAATTTTCTTACTCAAATTCCAGTCATTACACGTATGATCTCACATACTTATTTATATTTTGGCAGCTACTTCTGTAACACTGGATTATTCACCTTGTTACACTTTCAAGGCTACATCATAGTCAGAGTTTCTATGACATGCTTCTTGCTTCTTGGGGTTAAAGGTTGTGGGCATAGTTATAAAGATGGCTACAGAGGTGGTCAGTCTTGATCAACCAGCAAGTCTTGCTGCCTCATTATTTCCCGAACTCCTACAATGTGTGTGTGTGTGTGTGTGTGTGTCAAATTCTAACCTTATCCTGAACCTCTCTGAATGCAGTTCAGGCACTGGTGGGGAAGGATCTAGGGGAGGGCATTTCAATTAAACTCTGGGACAATATTCTTAAACTAATACAAACCTAATCGATCTGTATCAGGTATGGGTTGATTCAATGCAATAATGTACACCATACTCACTGGACCAAATTTAGGCTCTCCAAAATTTATGATAAAATATATCCATCTTGTGCGAAGGGTCATCAGATTCTTGCAAATCCTATCCATACATTCTGGTCTTGCCCATCAACTGCAATTTTTAAAACTATGTCAGAAATAACTGGGACACTTATGGGGCCTAATGCCATAACTGCTCTGCTCAGAATCCCTCATACCTCTATCCAGAAGAAGATCTGGTAGCTCTTGTACCCTTAGTGACATCTCATATTAATTAGATGGAAAGTGCCAACACCAACGACCCACACTCTCTAGTGAAAAAAATTAAAAACAAAACATACAACTGGAAAAATCTGACATACACTCAATGGATCCTCCAGGAATTTCAAAAGTTGTGGGGGCCTTTCGGGGGGACTACTTTCCCAGCTGCCCTCAAACAGGTAAGTTCTCCTACCTTTTATTTGTTCATTTGTGAGTTCATTACCATCATAATTTATTTTAATGAATTTATTTTTCTTCTGCTGTTTTTGGTTTGGTTTGAACGAGGATAATATGCTTAACATAACTATGTGGAATGCAGCACGACCAAGCTCATGTTTTTTTTCCTGTAGTTGCCCTGTGTTTGTTGAATTTTTTTTCTGTACACCTTACAACACCTCCACTTATCAGTGCTTTAAAATTATTGTCTTTTTTGTGTGCGGGACATCAATAAACAAAGTTGAAAAAAGAACTGAGGCATACCTTTCAGCTGGGAGCATAGGTGGTGTTATGTCTCTAGTAAGTTAATTATTTGAGAGATTTGTTTATTTTGGTAACCATGGCAACAGAGGAGCAGTGCATGCTGGGAGACAGGGAGCAGTTTTCAAAATGCGGCCAGGATCAGCTAGCAGCTCTTGGATCAGCAGCCTTTTCTTCCTCCCTCTTTGCTAAGGCAACGTTTGTAAGTATTTTTGAGTTTGTTTGATTATTGAAAGTGCTAAAAAAAGCGCATTATATTACAGACTAATCTCCTGTGTTGCTCCTTAGTGATTTTTGTGTGGTTTAGTGTACGATTCAGCTATGTTAGTGTATTATTTCAGTCATGTTGCTGGTATCAAAAGGCTATGCTAAATGATGTTTATTTGTTTGGTAATGTAAGCATCTTTTTTGTGTCTTCTTTACTTTCAGTTTCACAATATTTCCAGTAAATTTCATGAGCATAAATCATCTGTGTTCTGGAGTTTTTTGGGAGTGTTTAGCTAATTGGAAACCTAGTCCAAGACAGGTGGGTTCAGGGGTGTGGCAGCGGTTTGCTTGGTTCTGGATCCTGGAGGAGAAGTGGAGGAGGGTAGAACCAGATAGACATGTTAGTAGAGATGATACAGCAGAGTTAAACCTCCATCTCCTGATTTACATACTCAGCCTGGCCATTAGATTGAGGATGGTAAGCAGAGGAAAGACTGACTGCAGTGTTCAGTGCTGAACAGAACGCCTTCCAAACCTGAGCAGTGAACTGTGGGCCTCTGTCAGATTCAGTGTCCGATTGGATCCCATCCAGGTGGAAGATGTGATCCACCAAAAGGTCTGCAGTCTCACTTGCTGAAGGGAGTTTTGGCAGAGCAAGAAAATGTGCTGCTTTAAAAACGTGGTCTATAATGGTAAGATAGATGGATAGTTAGATACAAGAAAATGTGCAGCTTTAAAAATGTGGTCTATAATGGTAAGATAGATGGATAGTTAGATAATTTATCCTGTCAGGGAATTTATTTTGTTACAGCAGCGTGAGTTGGAAACTCACGCTGCTGGACAAAGGGAAACTGGGAACATGGCAATGGATGGAGAAGGCCAGAGCTGGGCTTGGTTGATGATTTGTTTTGAGGAAACTCTGTGCAAGCAGAGATAACAGGCTGGGTGTCATTGTCCATGGTGGGCCACCAAACCTTTTAACAGGAAGGCAAGAATCCAGGTAATACCAAGATGACAGGTTAGGCAAGAAGAGTGGACTCACTTTAGTACCTGTGAGTGAACAAAGTCTGGGACGAAGAAACAGCCGGAGTGACGGAAACATGGATGGTATGATGGGTTCAGTCCATATGATGAAGGGCTCCACGACAAATGAGTGCAGGGGCTGAGGTGAAGCAGCTTTGAACTTTTTTTAAATGCTGCCGCTCCCTCAGGGGAGTGTGACAGAGTGGTGCAGTAAGTTGCCTCAACAACGCCACCGGGGAAATTTCATCCCCAGAAATTATTAAAATGGAAGTTTACTATTTTCGTATAGGTGAATAATTTCAGATCAACCAACAAGTACGCAAAACAGGTTCTATAATAAATTCCATTTGGACAGAGAACGTGTTAAATTAAAAATTATTTATTAGACAAAATATGAGAAAATGTAAAGTAGCTAAAAATATTAGCCACCAGGGCGTAAACTAAGAACCAATGGCACAAGAAGGCGAAACAAAAAAGGGTTAGACAGGGCTGGCATCAAACCAAGGCAAGGGAATTCACACCAAAAGAAAACCACCTGTGACACAGCAAACCAGCAAACAAAAGAAAAGAAAAGAAAACTAACACACAGTGAACAAAGACAATACAAAAGCCCTAGTGGTGACAATAAAATCTAACAAAATTCCATGCGCACCAAATTAATATTCACAGAATAAAGAAATATAAAATAATGCAATTGTTTTAATTCTCAACCCAAATCAAAGAAGAAAACAACTATATAAGTAAGGAGATTAATTAGGTAAACAAAAAAATACACACAAACAATAAGAAAATGATCTATGATGATCTCAGCAGGAGCTGAAGTCACCATGCAGCTCAGCCAGCAGGACAGCTAATCAGCAAAGTGTAGTAGGTTGGAAAACACTACATTTAGTTATTTTTGTGTAAAGAGGCACCCCCCGCTATTTTTTGTTAATAATTGAATTGTGCTGATGTGCAAATTTGTTTTGACATACACTTAATGGACACTTGGATGTCTTCACATACAGCAAGTAATACCTAATTACATCTATAGATGGTGCTGTACTGCTGCTGTGGATCCACTAGGGAGACTGTAGCTACCAGGCTCAGCTCATGCGCAGTGAGAAATAAACAAGCCTGAGCATAACTCGTGTCTTCCTTTGTTGATTCACAGGTATGAGTTAGTGCATGTATCTATTGGCTACACAGCGCTCCCTAGGCTGTGTAACCCTTGCTGCTGGTCCAGATTTTCCCTAGGTCTGGTGCTGGTAACAAAAGCATCAGCTGTGAAGCAGCATAGGTGAAACAGCAAAGAGCCACGCGCAAAGTTGTTAAAGATAGGCAGACATTGCTGACTCACCAAGGTAAACGAGAAGTGACCATACTGGGCTCTGAGCAGGTCAAGTAGGCCCTCCACACCAACAGCCAGCTGCACACGCACACACAAACACCAGCGTCACCAGTGCGCACACAGTACCGACTGTGCACTTGAATGGAGAGGGTATACCGGCAGAGCGCATTATCTTTTGAATGACAGTGAAGCACGTTGGCAGCCAGGCAGTCACACCAAAATGCACGCACTGCCATGCAGGGCTGCAGCCACCGCACACAGGGATGATCCAAGGAAGGATAGAAGGCAAGAGGTGTGGTCAGACACCTGCCTATGTATGTGCGCATGGTGTGGCCCGGCAACAGCGCACTAGAAACTGGCACAGTGCCATACGGTGGCATGGAGAGCCACTACATCATACGGCCACAGGAGCACAGGAGTGTTGGGACCTGAACCTGGTGGTGAGCAATGGAGGCTCACCACGCATAACCAAGTTTCGACCATATGGCTTTCTTTGTCTTGGAGACAAAGGAAAGCACCGGAACCTTAAAGTCCCACAACTTTCCAGGTGTGAAATCCGATCCAGCAGCCACCACTGGATGACTCTGGCATGTGACCTCTGAGGTCATCAAGTCATATAAAGGCTGTGCTCAGCCTTTATTCGCTCTCTTCTCTTCCTTCCTCTTCTCCAAGCTCTTCTTCAACAACTCTTCCCTGGAACCACTCTTCAGGGACCCCCAGCTGTGCAGCTGCAGCTGGCCGTCTGAGGTAGCCTGCTGACCAAAGCAGATCCTCAGACCTTTCCTCACAGCAGTGGCGCGAGAGCCTGCTGAAGAACGATCAAGATCCGGCAAACAAACTCCATTAGCCAACAAACACAAGGTTTGTAGGCTAATCCTCCATACAACAGGAGCCACACAGCGAGTTAGCACCGAGCTGCTAACCAACTACGTCAAAGGAGCGGCCAGTTTCCCTCCAGCGTCTGCCATCAGGACCACACAGCAAAGACTGCCTTCCAACATCGGAATTCCAACTCTCTCAGCTTGGCCCTTCCATCAGGAACCACCAGCCAAAGGAGCAACACACCAGAGAGAGTGTCTCTCACACCAGAACTGGTAACACCAACTGGGCCTAGTCAAGCTAAGACAAGCTAAGCTAAGATAAATCATCAACTGTGATTTGATGTATTTGTGTTTACTGAGTGTTGTGATCAGTTTGGTAGACAGGTTATTGTATAGTTGGCTCTGCCACATTGTTAAGTAGATGAAGTTAGGTTACGCTTGCATGCTAACTAACCATCCTTCCTCTAACCTGGCACCTCATGAAACACACACACACACACACACACACACACACACACACTCACCCAGCACATGGTCTGAGTGCCTCCACAGATCTTCTTTGTTCAGGGCCTCCAGGCCTCAGCAGCCATTTTGACACACCCAGACACACACACACACACACACACACACACACACACACACACACACACACACACACTGTAGCTAGATTGTATGTTTCCTTTTCTTTTATTCTTGTTAATAAATGATTATTAAACATACCTGTTGCCTGTTTAATGTTGCACAAGAGTGAATTCCACCAACCTCTACACGGTCAAGAACTCCAAATTCCTTCTACCTAAACTAGTTGTTAATCTGGAGAGGTAAATCTAAAAGGTGAATATAAAATGCCACATTTGAATTTATGGTCTGAAAGCACAAGGCGGCAGCAGAGCTTAAAGAACGGAAAGTAAAAGACAGGATCATGACAAGGAAGTGATTGTTTGCCTGCTGTGTTTAAGGAAGTGAAAAGAGAACATGACCATAGTATGAACTACTGGTCTGACTGCTATGCTACTAATAAGGATGTCATGTGAAGACAGGGGCTGTGATTTTGCTGAATAATCACCCTGAAGGGGAACAGTATTGTGATTTCTGCTGATACGAATATATTTAATGAATGAAGAGGAGGGGGAGAGCTAGAGAGGAACTGGCAGGGCAAGTAACCACAGACCCGGTCAAGACCAGATTGAAAAGGCCAACTTCCTAAAAGGTAGCTGACAGGATGCAACTGGCGAAGGCTGCACAGATGTTGTGCAACTAATTGGGAAGTACAGAGGTGAACAACGACAGGAGGGAGGAGTTGTCAGACTCGTTGATAAGAAGGATGCTTTACCATACTGTTTCAGATTGCACTGGGACAGACAGGGTTACTCTCTCACTCTCTCCAAGTGTAATCTCCAAAAGCTTTTGCAAATAAAGTCATCTACTCCACTCCATTGAACTCTGTCTCTGATTCCGCAGCCACTAACCTGGGGAAGTCAAGTTTGACTTCAACAATTTGGGGGCTCGTCCGGGATGCGGAGAAGAGACTGATTGGCGGCAAGGAGAGACCTGATTTGGACCAAAAGAGACTGAGACCATTCTCTCACAACACAAGAGGCGCCTCAAATACAGGTGAGCAGAAAACCTAGTTACTCCTAAATTTCTGCACATTGAACATTCTAAATTGGTGTTGAAAAGAGGAGAGTCGAGGTCTCTGCAAAATTGGAGAAATTATGACTTACTGACAAGACCGTGAGCCAAGATCATGAGTCAAAAAGCGCGACAAGACCGTGAAGTCGTGTGAGATAAGACCGTGAGGCAAGACCGTGAATCAGACCAGGATTAGGCAAGATGGGGGTAACCATCCCCTGAGCCAGAGTGCAGGTTTTGAGGCCGTGAGTGGAACTCCTAAGAAGCATCGCCAATAGAGATGATAGGATAGCTCGTCTAAAATCTAGGCACTCGTCTTCGGCTATTGGCAAGCCCTACCGATCCTCGGCAGGGGACGGAGTCTCAGGGAGACGCTGGGTTAGAGGCCCGGCAATTGAGGACACCCAAACTATTTATTACAGGATATGAGTTACAGAGATTTTGAAACATTAAAACGGTAATTGTGTTTTAAAAAGTGTTACAGGATTAAGAACGAGAGAAGGATCAAAACTGCATGAACACTGTGAATGTACAGACTTTGTCTTCAGCCTCCACCACCGTCATGGGTTTTTCTGGGGAACCACAAACTCTGCCAATGACTGAACCTCTGGTGACCAGGGTGGGGAAGCAAGTTGTACATCATTCATATGCATATTCTCCCACAGCCCCAGTGAATCTATTAGGACGGGACATGCTTATTAAACTAGGGGCTACCATCCTGTGCGGACCAGAGGGACTCATAGTCACTCTACCAGAGGGAACTCAACTTCCATGCTCCTCTCATTCAACAACAGGACAGTATCTGGTGAAGCCAGTGGATGAACAGTGGGCGGATGTCTATTGGGCCAAGTTGAATCCTGAATCTCCGGATCAGTATGGCATTGTGTCCCTGTTCCTCGACTGGAAACCCTGGATCGTCCAACTGGAGCCTTACGTTCCTCCTCCTGACCCGCCTCATGTCACCTTGTTCTATGACAGGAATAACACAGAATAGTATCAAGAAAAATTTAGAGACCAGAAGGGAGGACAGTGCATCTGTGGTAAAGTTTCTCATAAACCATTACATACCACAACACGGCTTTCCTGAGAAAATCAGGTCAGACAATGGGTCACATTTCAAGAATCAGGATTTGCAGAAAGTGGAGACTATGCTAGGGCTTAAACACAGCTTTGGGACAGTGTACCATCCTCAGTCTCAGGGGAAGGTGGAAAGAATGAATCAAAATGTGAAAAGCAAACTAGCCAAAATATGCGATCAGACAGGACAAAACTGGGTGGATGCTCTACCTTTGGCCCTCATGATAATAAGAGCATCAGTGAACAGGGGCACAGGATTTACTCCTCATGAACTACAGACGGGGAGGTCCATGCCAGGTCCACAGGGCCAGTTGCTAAGTTTGAACAAGGTGGAGGACACAAGAAGTCACAGACAGTATTTAAGTGATTTGCAAAGCATGCTCTCAGTCTTTTCTAAATAGGTGACCAGTCGAGCAGGAGAGGTTCCTGAGCACACCTGGTCCCAGAGGCAAGCTGGTTGCTATTGAAGGTGATTAAGAGGAAGTGGACAGAACCGCGCTGGACTGGTCCATACGAGGTGGTTGAGAGAACATCCCATGCAGTCCGGCTGAAAGAAAAAGGTGAGACCTGGTACCACTGGAGTCAGTGTGCAGAGGCGGCGGAGCCATGAAGGAGCAACCGTCTGGTTCAGCAGAACCAGGAAGATAAGTGCCCAGAGCCGGCTGGCTCTGAGAAAGTCACCTCCGACATCGGGGCAGAATAATCCCCTGGAGTGACCACCGGAAGGCGGGGTAGTCTAACCCTTATCTCTGAAGAAAGAAGTTGAGCTGCACCAGCGATCGTGAAGGTGCCTGCAACCAGCCTGAGAGGTACAGACACCTACTCGGGTTATGGAAGCTGGCGTGGATTGGCCATTTGGACAGGGATAGCCGTGGTTAGCTGCAGTGTGATATGGGGATGTACTGACTGGGGCCCAGAACTAATCACTAGACCTACCCATGAGGTGATGAACACGAAAGATAGGTGTTTGCTTATGGTGGAATAGAGCTGGAATACGTACGAGGGACTGCTACTACATTTCAAATTGACTTATGCTCAGTCATGAATTGCCGTTTTCATAACCATCCTCACGTGCATCATCTTCGCCTTTCACATGTCCATACTGTTTTCGTTTTGGTACAGAGACAGGGTGACCCAGGTCAACCTGTTCTTTCAAGGCTCCATGTTCTTCTGGGGTCACACCAAGAATGCAGCCTTATCACATCAACCAGCACATCGAAATATAATGATTAAATTTCCCACTACACTCCCCCCTTTTGATTAATCAACCCCAATACCCCGGTTTATTAATCAACATATTTACACAATAATTTCAGAGCATGAAACACTCATAGCATGAACATCAAGATACCTAAATTCACTGAGATTCATTAGGCTCCATCATACTGCTACGGGTGAAATATAAACCTTCACAGTGGTGAGTCGTCTTCCGAGCTGCTAGAATAGTCTATGTCTGCTGGAGACAGAAGAGGCATCTGATAAGGGGGAGGAACCTTGCCCTCTATGGCAGTTACAACAAGTCGGTTACATAACGAGCGAATACATGGAATGCAACAACAACCACACAATATTAACACAGTAATCATAGCCAACAATGAAGTTAATATAGATAAGAAAACAGGTTTCCATTTCCCTAACATTTTTGACAACCAGCCGTCCAATGGATTGGAGATGCCTGAGTGCTCTTTAAGCTCTGAAGAGAGGAGGTGGAGACCTTCCAAAGCACGGGTTACAGCACCATCCGAAAATAAACGTGCAACATTGGTCACCGCACACACACCCTCCTTTCTCAGCTAATAACATGTCCAGAGCCACTCTGTTCTGTAATGCAACAAGGGAGGCAGCTGCCAATTTTTCAGCCAATCCTTCCACAGCATCCCTGGTAAGGTTTGTGAGACGCTGGACATTATAATGAATGTAGTTAATGCGATCCACATTTTTGTTGGGAGTGACGGGAATATGGCTGATAAGATAGGAATGTTCTCAAACCCTGCCAGATCTGATCTGTTTATATTCATTGGGTACCTCTGGGCACCCCAATAGCATCTATGTAAGTAGGGGAGTTGACAGATAGATCCCAATTTGTAGAGATGGCCCGTCGTACTCGCGTGGAATTTTTTAACGCCCACCACTGTCAAAGGTGTTCGAAGTCGTCCAGGGCACACATGCCAGACCACTGCAAGGGAAGGCTGGCCCAGAGTGTGTCATTGCCACATAGCCAAAATAGTCTCAAACCGTGAATCTAAAATTTGTCCGGTCTCTCAGCCACATTATTCAATACATGACTGCCGGAGAAGTTCCCAACGGAGGTGACGAGGAGTTATCTCTTCGTGCAAAGCAGGTGTAATTTCCAATTGTGACAGACACAGTGGGGGGTGCCCATGCCGGTTTAGCAACGGGGTAAATCAGTGCTAAACTGGAGCAATTACGATGCAGGTTTGCAGTGGAGTTCAACAATTTCATCAAACACGTGAAACCCATTTTGTCCCGAACACGGTGCAGGGGTGCGGGGATGGTTTCCGGAGTGGGGCGTGCCCCTGCACAGGCTATGCAGGTTCCTACAGGTAACTCCCCAACCATCGACACCACCCAATCCACCCACAAGTTTTTATTTACATAACCAGCAGCTAGTTGGAGCACATCCTGTGGTTTCAGATTGTCATAATCTAGGGCGAAGGAAGGAATCATTACAGAGGGTGTGGACGTGGGGACTGACACGTTTGGGGTGGGTGGATCAATGAGATTTATTTTTATTAGGCCCATGGGGTCCCGTCCTGACACATCAACTCCTAACACTAAATAAAAAGTTGCATCGTTGGATTGGCAGGGACCTGTTTGTTGAAGGGATTGGTTTAGTCGCTTTACTGTTAGCAAAAGTGGGTTTACTCCTGGCCCTGATGATGTCAACTGACCTCGTATAATGCTGATTAACTGTCGTGCACACACCTGGTTATTTTTACACGGCCGCTGTGTCCAAGTAACTCCTGACCATGTAATCACATGATCCCAGGTTTGGCACCACCGGTGTTGATTGGTGTGAATACAAAGATATACATCATAACCCCGCCAATTTGCCGCTTTGGCCCCACAACCTATCAGTGAGCACAGGTCAAACTGAAACGTAGTCGGCGTTCCCTTTGTATAGTTCAAAACCAGGCTCTTTCCCGCCCTGAGACACGTGTCCGTTACTTGATTTGCATGTCGTCTCGGTCTAGAGTGAGTACTATTGTCCTCAGAACTCTCAGTTGGAGTAGCTTGAGCATGCTGAGGTCTTAAAAGAAGAATCAGTGGAAGTATTATGCATATGGATATAAGTACTAACACACACAATGTGCCTCGCAGTCCACACATCCCTGGCTGCCGAAACGGATGCCATGGTCTTCGTCTGCTGGGGTCTGCCATCATGCTGCTCTTCACAGTAGCTCGTCTATGGCTCCGGGGCGTCGTCGTCGCCAACGGGTGCGGGTACCCTTCTGCAATGGCTGGCGTGTATCCAGGTGGCTCGTTCAGCTACCTAGACGGCGGTGTGAGTTACCAACAGCACCTGGAAGGGGCCCTGCCACCGTTTGGCCTGCCAGTGCTTCCTCTGGAAGTCCTTTACCACCACGTATTCTCCTGGCTTCAAAGTGTGGAGTGGCGTGGATGCTGGTTTTGGCAGGGCAGCCACCACCTGCTGTCTTATAGAGGATAGAGTAGATGACAGGTTAATGCAGTACGTCAGCATATCATGATCACACAGTGTGGTACTAGGAGGCGGAGAAGTTGGGGGACTTATCCCCACATGTGGTGGCGTAGCAAACAAAATCTCGTAAGGAGAGAGGTTGGTTCGTGCTCTCCTCCTCATCCTCATATACATTACCACCAAAGGAATCGCCTTCGTCCAGGGCAGGCCAGTGTCTTCACAGCACTTGACTAGCTTGGTCTTTAATGTACCATTCTCCCTTTCCACTGCTCCCCCACTTGCAGGATGATATGCGCAATGGGTCCTCATATCAATCCCCAGATAGGATCCCACCTGTTCCAAAGCCTCATTCACAAAATGGCTGCCATTGTCACTTGATATCCGACTCGGAATACCCCATCGAGGTATTATTTCAGTCAGCAACGCTTTCGCCACAACACTGGCAGTCTGTCGTTTAGCCGGAAACACTTCCACCCACTTTGACCACATGTCCACCATTACCAAACAATGACAGGAACAACACAGGACGTCTTCCACACCACAGGGACTCTCTGCAGGCTCAGGCTCTTATTGAAGACATGTTGAAGAACTCCACAGAGCTGGGTAGCGCAGGCTCTGAGCACCCGGGGCTGACACCGTCAGGGCCAGCAGCCTTGCCTGAGTGAAGTTTCTCCAGCTGTCTTCTAACGTCCTCTGCCGTAATGATCACTGTAGGGGGGTTGAAACGGTGGGGGTGGAGGTGGAGGTGGAGGTGATAGAAGGGTCTTTGCCAGGAGATGAGAGGCAATCAGGGGGGAGGAGTAGCCATTGTTATAGGCCAAACAATAGAGGTGTTGGTGGGGGAGTTGATGGCGGTGTCAGTGGGGGGTGTAGGGGCCGCTGTGTCAAATCTGTTAAAGAACAGATTGAGTTCATTGGCCCATTCCACGCTGCCTTCAGTTCCACTATATCTAACTGGCCTAAGGCCAGTGATCGTCTTCATCCCCCTCCAGACCTCCCTGGTGTTATTCTGTTGGAGTTTACGCTCCAGCTTTTTTCTGTACTCCTCCTTAGCCTCTCTGATTTTGTTCCTCAGGCTTCTCTGGACGGTTCTCACCTCCTCTTTGTTTCCCGCCCTGAAAGCCCTCTTCTTTTCGTTCAGGGTGGCTTTAATGTCCTTAGTTACCCACGGCTTATTGTTGGGGTAACAGTTGATTGTCTCTGTCGGAACAATGGAGTCGACACAGAAGTTGATGTAATCAGTGATACACTCTGTGAGCCCGTCTATGTCCTCTCCGTTCGGCTCACAGAGTGCCTGCCAGTCCGTGGCCTCAAAACACCCCTGAAGTGTCTCGTAAGCCTCCTCTGACCACCTCCTTACTGTCCTTGTGGTCACAGGCTGGCTCATCACCAGAGGCAAATAAGAGGGTCTGAGGTGCACTAAATTATGGTCTGATCTGCCCAGTGGGGGAGGGAGAGAGAGTTGTAAGCATCCTTCACGTTAGCATACAGCAGGTCCAGGGTCCTCTACAGAAATCACTGAAAGCATCAGCAAACTTCACTCCCGATGCCCCGGGCTCGGGTAGATGCTTTAAAGCCTCCTTCATATCTGTATCAGTCCATGGTCTAAACACAACCTGGGCCCCTGTGGCCCCATCACCTGAATCATTGGGGCCGTATACACAATCCCCATATTTTTTGATCTGGTTTGAATGGGAGAGAAATCGTCCAACCCCATCCCGGTCGTGTCTCAAGGGACCGTCGGCCCCTCCGCTGCGCCTCTCTCTTCTGGAAGGGCTGGCCCTCATGACGATTCCTTGCTGCTCCTGTGAGAGTGGAGGTGCGCTAGCAGGGACACTCTTCCCGGACGAGGAGTCGGGCTGATACGGGGGTGGTCGTGCCGGGGGTGGAGGCTGCCAGGGGGTGTTGAGGAGAGGACCCCCGTGTCCCGTAAGAGACGGATAAATAGAGGAAGCTCGTGGCGCTGGATCAGGTTGCTTTGTCTCGGCATGCAACTCTTGCTTTTGCTTCAGATTTACAGGTGTGTATTTAGCCTTCATTATTTCAACTATGGCCCCTCCCGCTGTAGGGCCCACCATCGTGACTTGTCCTATTTCCCATTTTATTTACATGGTCTGTGTCTTCGCACAGTTCCTTATCTTAGACGTGGACGTCTCCGCGAATTGTGGTTCTTTTTGTAGTATCGAGGTTAAACAACAATAAACACCTCGCGGTTCTCTTCACCAACGGTCCCAGACGCGTATACTATTCCCTTTTTTTTTTTTTTTTTTTTTTTTTAGCTTCTTATCATAGGCACAAGCACCCAACGTAATTATTAGAAATTTATGTCACCAAGCTGAAGGCTGTAGTCTTTGCCAATCCCGTGGAAAATGGTTCGTTGGATCCCTGCGGGGGACGGCCCGGTCCTCCTGACCAACAGCCCTCCCGTCTCTTAATCAGCAGCAGAGGTGGAGGTGGAAGAAACTAAATTTTCTCCAGATGGCCAGTCACCGCTGTCCTCAGGAGCCCGGACGATCACCCGAGGGATCCTGTTCGTGACGCCAAGTTTGTCATGGAATATTTCTATCTACTCAATGGGGTTCGAAAAAAAATTAAAGAGTGGAGTCAGTCAGTTTTTTCAGGTCAAGCTCTGCGCAGAGCGGGCTCCTCAGAATTCATGCGAGGGAGTCCGCCCCACCCAAGTCCCGTACCGTATTTATTGAGTTCTTACACACAGAAAGCATCACCTTCTCCAATCCTATGTTCATCAACTCTTCATTTCCCTTATACCGTATTGTCTTATCTTGCATTACGCCCCTTTGACGTGAGTTTCATAACCATCCTCACGTGCATCATCTTCGCCTTTCACATGTCCATACTGTTTTCGTTTTGGTACAGAGACAGGGTGACCCAGGTCAACCTGTTCTTTCAAGGCTCCATGTTCTTCTGGGGTCACACCAAGAATGCAGCCTTATCACATCAACCAGCACATCGAAATATAATGATTAAATTTCCAGCCTCACCCACTGAAAGTGCAAGCTCTTGAGAAACAAAACTTTAGAAGAGTGCAAATCATACCTCAGAGAGAATCACATCTATTACACGTGTTGTGGGTCTACTCAACACATGGCAAAAGGCAAAAAGCAAAAGTAAATGACTGTCAAGTGTCTTGAGTGGAACAATGACAAACACATTGCAGCTCTGCACCGCGGTCCTCCTCTTGTCGAAACCGCAGGTCTTAACTTCCCCAATACAGGTGGATATTAATCCTGATCCAGCATTTAATCTATTAAAAGACTCTTCTCCACTTCCTAGGTTAATTAACAACTAAAGTCAGACCAGCCCCTATGTTTAATATCTACAACAAGGGATTCTACTCGTTAACTTTTGAAGATATTAAGAGAGAGGAAGAATATTTACTGGACTGTTGTGAAGAGACTCGCCTACCCACTCACTGCCTTCATCCAGACACCTATCCTACTTCCACTAAGTATGAGCCACACCCTGATCAGCCCTCGACAGTTTGGGTGTTGCACAACCTCAGTCACGTCTGTTAACGACAGCGCTCTTCTCATGCTTTGGGCTCTTGGTGAATCACTAGGTATAATTTAAAGACCTTGTTAGGTCCTAAGGATCTGTTTTAAAAACTTGGGGATTAGAGCAACCTGTGAGAATATTTTCTTTAGATGTTATAGCACACAAAATTCTTTTTACAATTGCAAAGAGTCCTAAAAATGACTAGGATCACCTCTCTTTAAAGTAATTATGTGCATGCTTGCAACGCACCAGCAAGCAATGCATATATTACTGTCGTGCGCGTTTATTATTCTTATATCAAAAAACTTTGTCCGCTAACTCGTCCCGCAGCTTTGAGAAAAGTGCCACACATTATATCAAAACATTTATAATGGGTGTATATTGCGTTGGCTAGAGTGGGTGACATAACTGATGACATCACGCACTCTAACTTTCAGCCTCTCTCTTCTTCTTGTCACACAAATTTTTGTGACACACACACACACACACACACACACACACACACACACATACATTGACACTGGCACACCCATCCAACAACAACACACAGACACACTAACGCATACGCACACACCAACACACACTGTGACGGTCCCACACCCATCCAACAACACACACAAACACAGACACACACAACCAACATACACACACATACACAGAGACACGTTCACACCCATCCAACAACACACATTTCTGGAGGCACCGCTGGGATTGGGTGAGACAAGGTTTGACTTGTGCCAGCATTGAACGTCCCCAGCTCTCATCCAGTCCCCTTCAAATTACCCAGGCAAGGCAGCATCCAGTGGTTCACAGCTGTGGTGGTTTAAGTGTCTGTTCCTAAGAGCATAAGCAATCTGAGGTGGACCTAAGGTACCAGGAGTGCTATTGCCAAGGTAACACACAACCGACTACTGCTATAGGACACTGAGCTGTTGCCACAAGGACAATGGAGTCAGAGATAGAGACACTACAGTTGGAAATAATGGACTTTTGGACTTTTGTGTAAATTGCCATCAGACAGTCTAAAGAGGTTGTGTAGCGATCTCAGTACTACTGGAATAGGATTGGGAAATGTGGCAGGAAAGAACAGGGCAGCATTGATCACAATGATAAGCAATTATCTGCAGAGGGAGGAGTTGCAGGAACTTGAAGATATGGGAATGGCAGAGCTCCTCTTCTTTAAAGACAAAATAAGTGAGGTAGCTTGGGCTGAACACTCACCTGAGTCTCAAGCATTAAGTGAAGAGCCAAATGGACAGGCACTGGTTCAAGACAACATCCCACAAGAAAACAGCCCCTCTCAGCCACAGCCACTGCCCTCTATAGGGAGTGCTTACAAAGGAATTGAACACAAGGCTCAGGTCACCACAGTCATTCGCCAAGTGCCAGCTTCTGCTATGGGTCCTGGTCACGCCCCTCTCCTCTGGCACAAAGAATTTAAAATATCTGGACAAATTGGAGAACCAGGACAAAAGGACCGCCTCACATTTTCCAGTTTAGCACAGCAGATCTAAACTGGCCTCTCCAAGGACTTGCCTGAGACTGAAATTGTGGAAGCTGTCATAAGAAACATTGCTCCGGGGATGTGGTTACGCAGTTACTTGGAGGGGAAAAGTGATCTCACCCTGCCAACACTGAGAAGAATACTCTGTTGTCATTACCAAGAAAGGAGCGCAACAGATTTGTATAAACAGCTGTCATCTGAAGTTCAGGGTACAAAAGAGACACCACAAAACTTCCTCATCCGTGCTGTAGATCTAAGGCAGAAGATTCTTTTTGCCTCACAAGAATCAGAATCAGGCCTAAGATATGATCCAGTGCTAGTACAGAACATGTTTCTTCACTCAATTATGACTGATTTGCAGAATGCTAATATTAAACAGGATCTCCAGCCATATCTGGAGCAAGCTGGTGTCTCCGATGAACTTCTGTTGGAAAGACTGAATATTACATGTGCCTATGAAAACGAGAGGCAAGACAAGAAAAAAATGACAACACCACAGCGACCTGTAGCTATTCACTCTGCTCAGTCTGACCACACTCCTACTGAGAAGAAGGAGAAAGCATGTCAACCGGGTAATGGTAAGAACCAAACTGAAATCCTCTCAGAACTGCAGGAGATGAAAGCTAACATGTCTGTCTTAAAGGACCTCAAAGCTGAAGTAGCTTCCATCAAAGAATCTATGCAGCGGCCCTCTTACCTACCCAGGCAGCACCCAGACTCAGTACCCACACCTGACTGTACTTCATATAAACAAGCACCAACTCCTGCTTACTGTAACCCACCACAGCGGCACTGGGCTGCTCCAGCTCCTGTTCCACAAAATGCCCACCCTCAACTCAACCAAATGTTTGGCAATCAGCAATGTATTCCCACACCTATGCTGAGACACAGGAGGAGATGCTGTTGTAACCTACCTCAGCTCTAACAGCGTGGTGATAAAGGCTGGGAGATTCAGAATATTTATCCATCAATGTTCACTAAGTTATCCTATGGACCAGTGGCTCAGAAGACTAGACTGACATAAAGGAGAAAGGGGCATCGGAAATGAGCATTGAGTGAGCAGAGTAAAGGAGATCACGACCACAGGTAGGTTTTTGGTTACGTGTGTTATATTATATTGCAATAACAAAAAAAAGGAACATAGAAGAAATAATATTTCGGTGTAGCGCACACAGTAAAATGTCAATCACAATGAAAAAAAACCCACAGTCTCTTAGCAATTCGGTCTCTGATTCTCTTTGTTGGGTGGCTCGCCACAACCCTGCGGCTCCCTTACAGAGATGAAGAAAACCACAGTGGAAGAAAAGTTGTCTTGTTGATCTCATCACAGGATTCCCATCAAAGAAAAAGACCCGGCCTATAAAGGCCAAACAACAACAAAAAAAAGTCACTGTGATGTTCATTTAAATAAAGTACAGTTTTAAATCTAAATTAATGCATAAACACACATTTTGTAACATTAACTTTAACACTGTCTCTTAATAAACTTCTCTCCAATTATTCTCTATCCATGAATTAGCTGAACACATTTTCAATAATAACAAAATGGTGGAACACTCCTTTACATTCATGTCCCTCCTTTTCTCTTTTTTTCCTTTACCGACACTCGTTAAAAAAACACACCAAGCGAGGGTGAGGCTAATAAACATATAAACCATTCCCCTTTTTTAACACTATGTACCTGAAACAATCACTTTGAGAAAGGCACTTTTGTCCCACATTGAAAAGAAAATAACTACTCTTTTTAACAGATAAATGAATTTGTGTGTATCGATCTTTTTAATCTATTTATTTGTTTATCTTTTTTCTCATCTATTTATGTGACACAACATATGAATTTATTAACTTATTGTTCCAATTAATTAGATGATGACTGGACTTGTATTTACTTATTAAGAGCCTGGTAACCTGGGTTACACTATGCCTGCCAACAGGAAAACACAGAAAACTGCATCCACTGCTTCAAGTGTGGCAGTAGTGAGCACTTCGCAGTTGGTTGCAGGATGGGAAGGGCAGAGCGGTCCAGAGGGAATACTTTAAACAGGCAAGGGTTACCCCAGCGGGGCAGGGAGTGACCACTTCATCAGTAGCACCCCAACTTTGCACACATTGTGGTGAACATGGAAGAAATGTGAGGTTGAGACAGTGTGCATCATGTAAAGGTGTGTTATACTGCTCCATGGCATGTCAACATGAACACTGGGTAGTCCACAGAAACCGGAGCCTTGTGGGACTCCGGCTCACAAGTGACTG
Organism: Psettodes erumei; assembly: GCA_016785225.1. Taxonomy (NCBI): domain Eukaryota; kingdom Metazoa; phylum Chordata; class Actinopteri; order Pleuronectiformes; family Psettodidae; genus Psettodes; species Psettodes erumei. The sequence continues at coordinate 88,301 of JAFBJZ010000364.1, read as the reverse complement.
TAGTGAGTGAACAATGGAAAAAAGAGCACTTACCACGTGTCACACTGAGAGACATTTCTGAAATAATTGAAGCCGATGACACTCTGAATCTCATTGCAGCGAATGAGGAAGAAATGCCGTACATTGGGTGGCATTAAACTAGCTGCAGATGGAGTCCCCACAACGGAGGTTGCCTTTACCCACCCTGGTAAAGGTAATAACCTGGCTCGACCCATTATTGGCTCAAATGTTATTGGGCTGATTGTTGATAGTGAGCTACAGCAGAATAACGCCACTGATAAACAGCAGCTAATTAAAACGATCCAAGCAGCTTTCCCTGGTTTTGGAATGGATCTTGCTGAAATTTTTGTAGAACAAATCACTGCTGAACAGCAATCACATGAGTATATTAGTTAAGATGACCAGAGAGAGAGTACATGTCCCCAAACACACATCTGTAAAAGTGTTGTGTCGTGTCCTCACAGCACCCTTACAAAATGACACAACACTGATCTTTGAGCCTAGTGTTGATCCACAGTGGCCAGATGGCCTTGAATTCATTGATACTCTTGTGGCACTGAAAAAAGGGGCAAAGCTATTTGTGGTTGTGGCTGTGCAAAATCCAACAGATCACGACATAACACTCCGTGGCAAAACTGTCATTGGGACAGTGCAACAAGTCAAGGCAGTTTATGCATCAACAATCTTCGAAAAACCCTCTAACTCTCCTGCAGTAACAGTGAGTCACGTGGGAATAAGCAAGGCACAAACATCCGGTGGTGAATGGGATCCCCCAGTTGACTTGGGCCATCTAAGCCCACCAAAAAAAGAAATAGTTAAACAAATGTTAAGAGAAGAGTCAAGTTCATTCTCTCGGTCTGATGACGACATTGGCTGTATTGAGAAACTGCAACTCTCCATATCACTGAAGGATACTGAGCCTGTGGCCAAAACTTACCTCTCTGTACCAAAGCCACTCTATCAAGAAATGAAAAGCTATGTACATGATCTTATTGCACAAGGGTGGGTGCGCAAATCTAACTCTCCCTATGCATCCCCAGTCCTGTGCATCCAGAAAAAAGATGGAAGCTTACGCTTGTGCATAGATTACCGTGAGTTAAATCGCAAGACTGTACCAGACCGTCAGCCCATCCCCCGAGTGCAGGATATCATGGATGGTCTGGGTGGCAACTCATGGTTTTCGCTCTTGGACCAGGGGAAAGCATATCATCAGGGGTTCATGGAGGAGAAGAGTTGGCCTCTCATTGCTTTCATAACCCCCTCTGGGGCTTGAATGAATGGATTCGAATCCCTTTGGCTTGATGAACGCACCGGCTGCCTTCCAGAAATGCATGGAAGGATGTCTGGAGGGTATTCGAGATCAGATTTGCATCCCATATCTTGACAATATACTGGTGTTTAGTCAATCATTTGAAAACCATGTTGACAATGTCAGAACTGTGTTGAGGCGATTGAGAGAACGTGGCATAAAGCTGAAGCCAGCCAAATGTGAGATGTTTCAGCGAGAGGTTCGTTATCTTGGATGGGTCATTTCATCAGAGGGCAGCAAGATTGACCCTGCTGACACCCTAGCTGTCAGAGCTCTGAAAGACAAGCAGCCAACCACTGTGGGAGAATTGAGGACCATGATGGGTCTCCTGAGTTATTATCGGCAGTATATTAAGGATTTTTCTTGAATTGCTGCCCCTCTCTACGACCTCATGAAAACCCCTGCAGATGCACAAAAGTGTGACAAGCCAGGTACAAGGACAAGACAGATAAAAAGGAAAAACAATGGAGCATCCTCCAATCAGCCCATTGTATGGACAGAAAAGCATCAGCACCCACTTGAGGAACTTTTGGACCACCTGGTGGAGCCACCAATTCTTGCCTTTCCTGACTTCAGCAAACCTTTTTGTCCTCCACACAGATGCATCCAACCTGGGTCTGGGGGCGGTTTTGTACCAGGAACAGGAAGGAAAAATGCGTGAGACAGCATATGCATCCCGAACCCTCACTACATCCAAGAAGAATTACCAACTACATTCTGGAAAATTACAGTTCCTTGCCCTTAAATGGGCTGTGTGTGAAAAGTTCCAGGACTATTTGATTGGCTCACCATGCACAGTATACATGGACAATAACCCACTCACTTATGTTTTGTCCACAGCAATACTAAATGCAACTGAATGTCAGTGGGTTGCTGAATTAGCAGATTTTCACCTTACCATCAGGTACCGGCCAGGAAGAGAAAACATTGATGCTGACACTCTTTTGAGGATGCCTGTGAGTATCGACACCATGTTGGAGAACTGTACTGAGGAAATGTCATCTCGCTCTGTACAAGCTGTAGTACTGTCAGTTGAGGACCCAAACCCTAATGCAGTGTGGTCCATGGCTCTTTCTGCTGAGTGCAAAAACATCAGTAAGTTAAAACACCAGCCTCTCCTGCCTGAGGAGAGTTGTCAAGCTCAGAAGGAAGATAAAAATATCGGCCCAGTGATCAGCCCGAGTGTCATGCCCGAGTTAAATAAGAGACCTGACAACAAACAGTTAAAATCTTTCAGTGTGCAAAGTAGAAGACTGATGGGTGAGTGGGAAAAACTCATCTTAGATGATAATGGCATCCTGAGTTGGCAAACAACTACACGAACACAGCTTGTCCTGCCAGAAAAGTATAAGGCAACTGTTTTGAAGGAGCTGCATGATGACATGGGGCATCAAGGAGTTGACCGGACCATGTCATTGGTAAAAGAATGCTTCTTTTGGCCTTATATGCAACAGGACATTGAACACTATGTGGCCCGAAGCTGCTCGTGTCTGAAACAAAAGAAGCCCACCCGAGAGGTTAGAGCACCCCTAACCAATATTGTCACAACTCAGCCCTTTGAATTAGTCTCGGGCGGGTATGAATACATATTGGTTGTTATTGATGACTTCTCAAGGTTTGCCCAAGCCTACGCCACAACCTCAAAGTCGGCAAAAACAGTTGCAGATAAACTTTTTAATGATTATGCATTGCGATTTGGATTCCCTCAGCGCATCCATCACGACCAGGGAGGTGAATTCCAGAATCATCGCACAATTGAAGGAGACTTCTGGGGTGTTAGGCTCGTGGACAACACCATACCATCCTGAAGGAAATGGCCAAGTGGAACGTTTCAACCGTATACTCATACAGATGCTGAGAACACTGACAGAGAAAGAAAAATTGAACTGGAAGAATTCATTGAACGAGTTAATGTTTGCATACAATTGTACAAGATGCAAAGTCACTGGCTTTTCTCCCTTTTATCTTCTTTTTGGGAGGACCCCAAAACTGCCCGTCGACATACTCTTTCGCTTGACACCAGAAAACACATATACTCATATAGCATTTACTCTCTGTGGTACACCTGACCACAGAGAGTGGGGGGAAGGGATGCAGGAAGCCTATGAACTTGCCAAACACAGTGCGAAAAAGTCAGCTGAACGAGGCAAAAGGAACCATGATCGCAAAGTGAAGAGCTCAGAGTTTGAACCAGGAGATCGTGTTCTGGTTAGGAACCTGACCCCAAGAGGCGGGACTGGCAAGCTGCACAGCCATTGGGAGGAAATTATCCACAAAGTTGTCCGCCGAGTAAATAAGGATGCTCCAGTTTACGAAGTCTGGTTCTATTGCTAACCTCAGCAGCCTTCTCAGGATGTGCATCCACAAGCACATAAGGCAAGGGGACATGTTGACCAGTCATGAGGCTCTGAACCTCCAGGAGCACATGACAACCAAGAAGAGGAACAAGGAAGATTGTTACAGCTGGAGGAGGATGAGGCACCGGAGGAACTGAACAAATGTGAAGATGATCAGGTACTGCCACCCCTGTCACCCGCACCATGTGAAAGCCACAGTAACGGCAGACAGGTACAACAGCGGCCAAGGAGAGAATGTCGACCACCAAGGCAATTCACCTATAATGAGTTGGGTTTGATACAGTATGGGACTTCCAGCCAGGTCCATGTATAGGTGCAACCCAATGCAACACTACAGAATCCACCATGTGGCCAGATCCTGTACTCTCCTTTGCCTATCAACCTGTGCTCATGCACGGGTAACTATAAAATTTCATGGATTGTTTTGCAACACTTTCATAACCATTTCATGGACTGTTTTGCACACACGCTTATGCACAAACATGCATGGACTCTTGTTGAACTGAGTGCACATTCACACACATCTTGATGGATTGTGCAAGAGCTGAAACTCTGAAACACATCCATGGACTTTTGAGACAGTTTTGTACGCAAACATGCTCATGATGGACTGTTGAAGAAGCTGAGATCTTCCATGCACACCACATATTGCATACATCCAGGACTTTGGGTAGACCTAGTGCCTACAAGCCAAGTGCCAACATATGAACTGCTTTAATTGCTCAATGTCGGGGAAGACATTTCTGTTGAGGGGGAGTCTGTAATGGTTATTGAGGTGTATATTAAAAATGTTGATTGTTATGATTGTGGTCCGCTGAGCAAATGATCTGGGATCTATTGCTCTTGTCTCCTAGTCAGCGGACTGCGGAGAGGGACAGACTGGGGGCGATTGTATGACTTCTTTGTTCGGAATTGCGATTAATGTTGCATGTTGTATGGAGAGATGTCTGTTTGCTGTTTTATATTGTTATTATGATGTCTCTTTCTTCTTTGATTTTTCATTTAATCGATCTGTTTTGATTGCTTTTGTCTGGGCTGACGTATCGGGGAACGCGGCATGCTCATTCGTCCATTATAATCCTGGACATGAACAGAGCAACACTGCTGTCCGTGTTTCATTTGTTGTTCCCCTTTGCAGGTGAGCAAATGGTTATCTTTTTATCTTTCTATCTTTTATGTTTTTTTGTTGAGAGTCGTAGTGGTCCTGCTAATCTTTGCAGTAGTTGTGAAATGCAGGTTTTGTGAACAGGTGACTTCGACCACTCTTGCACTCACCATGACTCTTACTTACTTACTGGCCATGCCCTGATTGAAGCTGTGGATTTTAGTTTTGATTTGGTTGTGATGCTCATGTCAAGTGTTCATGCTCATGCTTGATGTAACGTTGAGAAAACTGTTTTCACACATACACTGACACTCACTCACACATCCAACCACACACACGCACTCAGACACACACAACCAACTTACACACACATACACAGAGACATTGGGACACCCATCCAACAACACAATAGAGACAAACTAACACATACATACTTGCTCACACACCTATCCAACTACACACACACATACAGCGACACACCAACACACACGCCGCACACCCCATTTCCGATGTGCTTCGGCATTTTGCCCAGCATGGCGGGTTTGGGTCTAGTACACAGCAGCATGCACATATCAAAATTTCCGCAAGAAATTTTCTAGTTATTTTTGCAGGTTTTTTTATGTATTTTTGCAAGAGCAAAGCAAACAGCATAATATTGTCACATGTAAATCAAAACCAAATTAAACTAAAACTTAAATAATCCCTTCACAATTTAAACTAAATTAAGGAGGCTGTTATCTTGATTGATAAAACAATTGGGAGAGAGAGTGAATGACTGCTCGGCCGTAGCTGTCTTGCTGTTTCCAACCCTGCCCAAGAACCAGACATTGCATTTGGTGATCGGCAGCCCCATCCAAGTCTTGGCCGAAGTCCAGAGTCCGGTCGCACTGGTGAGCAGTGGGAGATGAAAGAGAGGTTATTTAGTCCAATATTGAATTCATGAGTCATTGACAGGTGAAATCTTCTTTCTTCAGTCTTTATTCCACGCTGAGTTGACTCATAAATGCCTTCTGTCTTCCTTCAGATCGACAATGGTGATGGTCCTCATGAAACCTCTTCACTCAATGACTATCCATGAAGAATGAGCAGCGATACCGTCATATCTAATCCTTTTATATCACTCTCTCTGCTTCTGTCCCATTCTTTAGCAATCACAACTTTACCTCGCACATTTTGATTGTTACACTGATAGTCACACTCAGTTTCTGACATTGTACAGCCCAACCATATTTTGTACTTCCCTTTAGATTAGACAATACGTTGGTACTTCCTCTTTTCAACCAAGGCCTGCTTGGTGCATTCCAGCACACACACTTTACACTCATTATGACAGGGCTGACTTTCACACTTACTGTTACATTGTTATCAGTCACAAAAATCACTTCATTGAATCAAGTACAATCAGCATAGATTCTTGTTTGTTACATTACTATAAAATCAATCACCGCATTAATTCATATACCATTATAAAATCACATCATTGATGCGTACAAAACTTTCAAATCACCAACATTACTTAATGCCTTAAATCATACATTACTTATTGATTGGTTATATATGTACTTTGCAGTTGGTGAAATCTCAACTCTTCTTGACACTCTTCAGACCACACAGAGTGTAGTGGATGACAGAGATGAAGGCGGGAGCAAAGTGAAAGCCCACCTTCTTCAGTCACCTCCAAATGTACAGAGGTTTGTGGAAATACAGGCAGTGCATGGTCTTGTTCCAAAATCTGTTTGGTGAAAGCATATCCTTAAGGGAGGAAGGAGAAGGCAATCAAGATGTATGCAGTGCTAGACAAACAAAGTAATAAGTCTCTTGACAGAGTAAGACAGAGTTTTTCAGTCTCTTTGAAGTAAAAACTAGCTCCGGCCTTTAAACCCTGAAAACCTGTGCTGGGAAATTAGAGACTTCCGGCAGGTGAGCTGCTAATTTCAGCACTGATTCTATGGATGGGAAAGTAAAGTTTGCCTTACCCCCCTTAATAGAGTGTGACATGGTGCCAAATAAAAGGACAGAAATCCCATCCTCAGAGATTGCCACACCATCACCCCCATCTACAGTCAGTTGCTGGTAAAATTCCACCTGTGAACCAAGATTAGGGGTGTCAAACTGAATTGCACTGGGGGCCAAAACTCAAAGCACACTTTAGGTCACGGGCTGAACAGGATAAACATTTATTCAACACACTAAAAGTAAATGTTTTTTGAACATGAATAGGAATAAAAACAGACAGGAATATTATTCCACAATAAATAAACTTAAACTTTATATAACATAAAATACTTAACTCTTTATTATACTTAACTTTCTTTCCTCTTGTGCCATTTTATAAAAATAAAAAAAAGATTTAAATATCTTTAAATATTTCTGCTCACCATAAAAATGTTCCTGTCAAAATCACACAAATTCAAAATATGAGCATGGTCCAAAGAACCCTGGAAATATACATAATACAATAATTTGTGCTTTCCGGCAACAAGTTTGTTTATGTTTGGTGCAAGTTCTGTGTTATGGATATTCTCAGGATGGACTGAAGGTGTTCATCAGTGAGATGACTCGTGTGCTGTTTTGTTAATCTTCATCACTGACAACAGCTTCTCACACAGGTATGTGCTACCAAACATGCACAAGGATCGAGCTGCATGTAGACGGAGCTGAGGCATTGCTTCAGGAATGGAGCAAATAAACTGTGAGGGTCCTGCAGTGTTGTACTTTGCCTTTAAGGTTCAAGGTTCAAGGTTCTTTTTCTTGTCATATGTGCAATAATTACAGGAGTAGTCATTGGCAATGAAATTGTTGGGTCTCCGGCTCCATTGGCATTGCTGTATAAGGAATGAAGATTAAAGGAAAGGAAAGAGTAAGATGCAGTAAAATTAACACAGTAGTGCAATAAACGCAAGTAGTGCAAATTAACAATAATAGACACATAAACATAAACATAAATAGCACACAAAAACAAAGTAAGCAGCAATTTGAATAACGTGAGTGGCCGATTGATAGAATGCAATAAATGAAACGCAATAAATAATAAAGTGACAAAATGACAGTTCAAGAGTTTAGTGTCCCATTACACTGCAGCTCTATCAGCTCCATCTGAATCTGTACAGGTGCAGTTTCCACGTCGACGGCAAATGGGTTGCGAAGAAGCTCAAAATCCCTTTTGTGCTTCAAAGTCTTCAAAGTGCCATGAGAACTCAATGCGCCGTGCGCTCAGTTTATCAGCAAAGTGCGCATTAGGGAACATCGTTGCACCAACTTGGTTCAACATTACTTGGCAACAGGGAAAATGAGGCAAGTTGCACTGGTGCATCTGTGTCTCTCATAAGAGCAGCTTCACTTGAAATGCCTTCACTGCATCATACATGTCAGTGATCATGCAGTCATGTCCCTGGAGCTGAAGGGTCAAGGCGTTGAGATGAGCTGTTATGTCAGCCAGAAACGGCAACTCACATTTCCACTTATCCGCCCGCAAAACTGTGGAGTCTTTTCCTTTACTGTCCATGAACTGACAAATTTCCTTGTGGAGCTCAAAAACTCTATTGAGAATCTTTCCTCGACTCAGCCAACGCACCTCTGTATGATAAGGAACGTTGGCAAACTCTGAATCTATTTCTCGCATTAAAGACTGAAATTGCCGGTGGTTCAAACCTTTAATTTTGGATAAAGTTTACGGTCTGTGTTACAGTGCTCATTAAATGTTCCATTTTTTACTCTTTACCACACAGCGTTTCCTGATGTATGATGCAGTGATATGCTGTCAACTCACCAGTACAGTTCTCCTCCTGCATCTTTACTCACATCCTTCCCACGAGTTTGCCCCAGGGCAGTTTCATGTCGGTTACACTTTGACATATGTTTTCAAAAATGTCTTTTCCTGTCATTGTCCCATGCATTGATTTAATATTACAATATTTCCTCTGTAACGCTCAAATTGGAGTCCACTCCATGGATGAAGATGGCGAGCTGTGCAGTGTCCATTATGTCAGTACTTTCATCCACAGCAAGAGAGTATGCAATAAAGTCTTTGCTTCTTTCAGTCAACTGTATTCTTAAATCAGTGGCCATCTGACAAACCCGATCGCAACTGTATTTCTACTCAGGCTTACATTTCCCAACATCTGCTTTTTGTCTGGACACAAGACGTTGCACACCTTCAGCATACAGCTCTTCAGAAACTCTCCCTTGGTAAATGGCCGGCCTGATTTGGCTATCTCTTCTGCCACAATAAAGCTTGCTTTCACAGCAGCTTTACTTTGTATTATGGCTCTGGAGAAAAATGTCTGCTGAGATGTCAGATGCTTCTTTAACTCATCTACTTTCTGTAGCTTCTGGTCTGCATTCAGGTTTTTCAGCTTGTCCTGATGTTTTGTCTCGAAGTGCCGTCTTAGATTAAATTCCTTATTTACAGCCACATTAGCTCCACAAATAAGACACACAGGTTTACCGGTGATGTCAATAAACATATACTCGGCCTCCCATTGGTTTTGAAAAGCTCTGTTTTCAGAATCAACTTTTCTTTTCACTATTGTTAAGGGCTAGCTTTGACATTACAATAGGGTCATAGACAGTAACAGATGCTTGACTTGAATGACGCGGGAATGTTCCCGGCAAGGCCGCTATTGCGCTGCATTATGGTATCTGTAGTTTGTGTGTTATCAGCGCTTCATATCGAAGGGCCATTAATAACAATAATAACAGATCAATGTAAAATGATCTCCTGGGCCAGATATAATTGTATTAGGGGCCGGATATGGCCCGCGGGCCTTGAGTTTGGTTAGAGATATAGCTGTTAATATTCACATTTCTTAAATTACTGATGCATGCATAGTCGGGATTTGAAGCACTTTTATAGTTTAATATGACTACAGTGTCTATTTTGATGTTTATTTAATGATTGAGGAGTTATTTGAATTAGTAAAAGTGGATATCTGCCGTACTTTGCTGTCATGCAGTGGTCACGTAACCTATCATCTTTCTAGACTTCCTTTGGATATTATCTGCTTTACCATATACGGCCTTAGTGCGCCCTCATGTGGTCAAAGAGTGTAACTATATTACATCTTTTTATATATTCAGAAGTCTGTACATAATTATCTATATTTGTTTATATAATTAATCATTTAATTTGTACAGATTATTCTATTACACTGTATAGTGATAATATTTTTCTGTATACTATACTTCTGTAAACCAAACCCAGCTTTATCCCACCTTTAATGCTGTTTGTACAACAATAATACATAGCCAGTGATGGGGCAAACAGTCATTAGCATACACGTCCTTCACAAGTGGTGCTTCGAGCTGGATATCTCCACCTATGGCGACCTTCCAAGGTGATGACAGAGATGCTGACATTCAAGCCCATCCAGCAGAGTGAGACAGCTCCCAGGGCACCTTAGGGACTATGAGCTCGACTATCCAGCCAAACAGCTATCCCTCTTTCAGGGATCCTTTCATCAGGCTACAGCAAGTCTACCAGCTAGCAACCTAGCACAGGCTCACTTCACCTCGCCATACTGCCCATACTGCTCCAATCAAGAACACTAACTCAGTGCCTGTACCGAGTTTGCCAAACTTACTACACCTGAGAAAGGTGCTTGGATAAAGGAAAGGGGTAAATGCTGGCGATGCGGGCATGGACACAAACAAGAGAGCTGCACCTTGAAGAAGCCATGTTCAACCTGCAATGAGCAACACCTGTTAGTCCTGCATGAAGTGGCCACCAAAGCCACTCAGAGTTTCCTCACCATTTCTGCTTCTTCCAGCATGGTGTACGTAGGCCAGGCCAGTCACTCCAGTCGTGTCATGCTGATGGTTGTTACTGTTGAGCTTCACAGTGGAGGCAAGATGCTGGACACTCACGCCGTACTGGATGACAGCTCTGAAAGAACCATCCTCCTTCCAGTTGCTGTCAGGCATCTTGGCCTTGGCCTTGGAGGGAGAAGTTCTGCCACTCTGCACCATCAGACAGGATGTGGGGAAGCTCAGTGGAGCCTCTGTCTCATTCAAGGTGTGCAGTCACAACAACACCCAGGTGAAATACCCCATCAGTCATGCCTTTACTGCAGAAGAGCTGAGTCTCACAGAGCAGTCTTGCTCTGCAGAGATGCTCAAGAAGAGGTATTGAACATCTCCATGGGGTGCCAGTGTGAGGGTTCAAAAGAGTCCAGCCTCTGCACAGTGCCTCACACTGCCTCAGTACAGATGGGACCTCCAGGAAGCCTGGTCGCTGTATGTACCTTGCTAGGATGGACCATACAGGGACCAACCAACTTCCTACAAACCCCCTCCAAGGAAACTTTATGCTTCCTTACATCGTTCCCGTCACCTGCTCAGGACCTATATCGGCATGTGGAAATGCTGTGGCAAATCGACACGCTGCTGTTTCGATATGAGAAGGAGGCAACACACTCCAAACAAGATCAGCTAGCTGTCAACACACTGGACCAGCGAACCGTTCATGTCACAGTGGTCGGTGTAGCCCGCTACACTACACCTCTACTCTGCAAGCCAGCAACTCCCAAACTTCAAGCTCCACCTGCAGCGGTCCCTTGCTACGTGCTACTGAGCGGCATTTAACCGGCGATCCAGATCTGGCTGAAGTCTACAACGAGGAAATCCATAAGCTGGAGAAAGCGGGTTACATCATCAAGCTCAACAGTGATGAAACAAACCAATCCGAGGAGTCCTGGTACATTCCACACCACCTTGTGCACCACAATGGGAAGGCCAGAGTGGTGTTCAATTGCTCCTTCAAGTACCAGCAGACTGCCCTCAGTGACATCCTTCCTGGACCCAACCTTGGCACACCACTGCTCAGTCTGCTCCTCCGGTTCAGGGAGAATCCAGTCGCCGTAAGCAGAGATATCCATGGTATGTTCCACCAGATACGGTTATTCCCTGAAGACCAACCAATTCTCTGCTTCCTCTGGTGTGACATGGAGAAAGAGCGCAGCCTAGATATCTATGAATGGTGTGTTCTGCCCTTCGGTACAGTCTGCAGCCCTTGCTGTGCCATATACGCACTGCAGTTGCACGTTGAGACCAACAGTACCAGCAGCGAAGAGGTCCTGACCTCTGTCAACAGCGCCTTCTACGTAGATAACTGCCTTCAATCCCTCCGCTCTCCATCACAGGCCAGACAGCTTATTGACAAAATGAGGTGGATTCGATATGAGGCAGTGCAAAACGATCTAAAACTAAGATCCGGGGGGCCAAGGAGAGCTTCAGGAGGAAGATGTAGGAACAGCTTCAGCAGAGCAAAGTCCCAGAAGTCTGGAGAAACATGAATAAAATCTCTGGCCACTTTGAAGACAATGGAGGAGCCACAGCTTCTGCTGACCGGGGGTGGGCGAACGACCTGAATCTGTTTTTCAACAGATTCGACTGTGGGTCACTCAACACCTCCCACACCCCCCAGCTTCCCGCCCCCCCTCTCCCAGTGCAGTGCCATCACTACCTGCACTCTCCTCACACCTCCCTGCTTCACCCCCATCCACACATCCACACACATACCCACCCACAACAAAGCCGGCCACATCCCCTCCCCCAGCCCAGATCAGCCTCCGCCTCACAGCGAATCAGGTGAGGAGTCAGCTCAGGAGGACAAAGATCAGGAAGGCAGCAGGTCCAGACGGAATCAGCCCCAGACTGCTCAGGGACTGTGCAGACCAGCTCTGTCAGGTGGTCCTGCATATCTTCGACCCGAGCCTGAGTCCGGAGAGGGTTCCTGAACTGTGGAAGACTTCCTGCGTGGTTCCTGTGCCCAAGATCACACACCCCAGGAAGCCCAACCACTTCAGACCTGTGGTCCTGACTTCGCACCTGATGAAGGCCCTGGAGAGGCTCATCCTGCATCACCTCCGCCCACTGGTGAGCTCAGCGCTGGATCCCCTGCAGTTTGCCTACCGACCCTCTCTCACCTGGAGCAGGTAGGGAGCACTGTGAGGGTCATGTTCTTTGACTTCTCCAGTGCTTTCAACACCATCCAGCCTGCACAGTTGAGAGGGAAGCTGGAGGCAGCTGGAGTGGACGAGCAGCTGACTACGTGGACCATTGACTACCTCACTAACAGACCACAGTACGTGAGGCTCCAGAACTGTGTGTCTGATGTGGTAGTCTGCAGCATGGGGGCGCCACAGGGCACAGTCCTCTCACCCTTCCTGTTTAGTCTGTACACTTCGGACTTTAGATATAACTCAGACCACTGCCACTTACAGAAGTTCTCGGATGATACGGCCATCATCGGATGCGTATCGGACAGGAACAACCGGAATACAGGCAGGTCATCAGGGACTTTATTAACTGGTGTGAGGTCAGTGCTCTGCAGATCAACGCCAGCAAGACAAAGGAGATGGTGATAGACTTCAGGAGGAAGTCACCCACTACTACACCAGTGAACATCCAGGGAAGAGACATCGAGACAGTGGACTCGTACAAGTAGCTGGGCATTCATCTCAATAACAAACTGGACTGGTCCACAAACACGAATGTCCTGTACAAGAGGGGCCAGAATCGACTCCACCTGTTGAGGAGACTGAGGTCCTTCGGAGTCTGTAGGACTCTGCTGAAAACCTTTTATGACTCTGTTGTGGCATCTGCCATTTTCTATGCAGTAGCCTGCTGGGGGGGTAGATACACCAACAGAGACAGGAACATGATTGACAAACTAGTGCGGAGGTCGAATTCCATGCTGGGATGTCCCCTAGAGTCTGTGGTTGTGGTGGGTGAGAGGAGCATGTTAACGAAGCTGACATCCATCATGGACAACCCCCATCACCCTCTGCGTGAGACCATGGGTGCGCTGAGGAGCTCCTTCAGTCAGAGACTGAAACACCCTCGTTGCAGGAAGGAGCACTTTCGCAGGTCATTAATCCCAACAGCAGTTACACTCTACAACGCATCATGACGCTGAGAGTCACTCGGTCACTTCACTGTCACCTTACAGCCGACACACATATTTATTTATTTACCCAAACACCTCCACAACAATCCACCCATAATTGCATAGCGTTTATGCTCTATGCTGTTTTGTATATAGTGTTTTTGTATAAAATGCCCTTCTGTATATATTTTTTCTTTTAATGCTGTGTAATTTATGTGACACATTTTAATTGCTTTGTTTCTTTCCTGTAATGGAGCTGAGGTAAACGCACAAATTTCCCCATCGTGGGATCAATAAAGTTTCTATCTATCTATCTATCTATCCATCCATCCATCCATCCATCCCTGAGGAAGTCCTGATGACCTTGCTCATCAAAGTTGAGTGCATCCTCAATTCTAAGCCGCTAGGCTATGCCTCCTCTGACCTGGATGATCCTGATCCAATTACCCCAAATCTCCTACTCATGGGGCAGTGAGATGCTTTGCTACCCCAGGCAGTCTACGGCTCGAGTGACCTACTGGGACGATGCAGATGGCGCCACAGTCAGGTGCTTGCTGATCACTTCTGGGGTCAGTTCTCTCGCAACTACCTGCCTGGTCCCCAAACCCGGCAAAAGTGAACTGCTACACCAGACCTGGCAGTGGGCACTGTCGTCATGGTGCTCGAGTCACAGCTCCCGAGGGCGCTGTGGCCCGTCGGGCGCATCACCCGCATCATCCCCAGTGACGATGATAAGATTCGCACAGCCAAGGTGGACATCAAAGGCAACCACTTGTCCTGTCGCCAAGCTAAATGTGAAATACCCCATCAGTTATGCTTTTACCTGCAGAAGAACTGAGTCTCGCAGAGCAGTCTTGCTCTGCAGAGTTCAAGAAGAGGTATGAACATCTCCTGGGGGTGCCAGTGCGAGGGTTCAACAGAGTCCAGCCTCTGCACAGTGCCTCACACTGCCTCAGTACAGATGGGACCTCCAGGAAGCCCGGTCGCTGTATGCACCTTGCTAGGATGGACCATACAGGGACCAACCAACTTCCTACAAACCCCCTCCAAGGAAACTTCATGCTTCCTCACATCATTCCCGTCACCTACTCAGGACCTATATTGGCATGTGGAAATGCTGTGGCAAATCGACACGCTGCCATTTCGATATGAGAAGGAGGCAACACGCTCCAAACAAGATCAGCCAGCTGTCAACACACTGGACCAGTGAACCGTTCATGTCACAGTGGACGGTGTAGCCCGCTAAGCTACGGCTGTGGAAAACTCCTTGCTGGATCCACGTCAACCGTGACTTACTTCCTTGTTCATCGATTGCCATGGACACATGTGTAGAGCAACTTCGTCTCTGCGTTAGCATTTGGATTTATTTGTGTGTACATGTGCGTTAATCAGGATGTAAGTACACAATCCTTGTTTATATTTTATCTACCTTTTATCCTCTTTGAGTTCATTGTAAGTCCTGTAGTCTGGTAACTTGGTCAATTCCCTTGTCTTGTGTACATTGCAATGATGTAAAACTGGTTACAGATATAGCTGTTAATATTCACATTTCTTAAGTTACTGATGCATGCATAGTCGGGATTTGAAGCACTTTTATAGTTTAATATGACTATAGTGTCTATTTTATTTAACAACGAGTTATTTGAATTAGTAAAAGTGGATATCTGCCGTAGTTTGCCCTCACGTGACCTATCGTATTCCTAGACTTCTTTTGGATATTATCTGCTTTACCATTTGTGGCCTTAGAGTGTAACTATACTGTATCTTATTATATATTCAAAAGTCTGTATATAATGATGTAGATTTGTTTATATAATTAATCATTTAGTTTGTACATTTACTTTGTCTGTTACACTGTATAGTGATAATATTTTTCTGTATACTTTATTTACAGAAACCACACCCAACTTTATCCCACCTTTGATGCTGTTTGTACAACAATAAATCTGTCAATCTCAGTGGAAGTCACAGCTATTCTCTGACCGGAATACATAGCCAGTGAGGAGGCAACCATTCATTAGCGTATATGTCCTTCAGACTTCCTACATGGGTGGCTCCTGGGAAAGGCTCATCAGAGTTGTCAGGTGCATCTTGGATGCAATGTTGCTTCAGATGGGACTAACATGTCTCACACATGAAGTTCTGAGCACTTTTATGGTGGAAGTCATGGCAATCATGAACGCAAGACCTCTTGTGACCATATCCACTGACCCAGATATGCCTATGGTGCTCACCCCAGAGATACTCCTTACTCAAAAGATGAGTGCAGTTTCAGCCCACTTTGACACAGCTCAGTTGTCTGGCAAGCAGTGGAAGCAAGTCCAGTGTCTTGCTGACACATTTTGGAAGAGGTGGAAGGGAGAGTATCTGTCTGCACTACAAAGCCCCAGGAAGTGTGGACAAAAGACAAGCCGAATGTCAAAGAAGGAGTTGTCATCTTGCTGAAAGGCAGCCAAGCCCACAGAAATGAATGGCCAGTGGGACTAGTTGTTAAGACTTTGCGAAGCAGTGATGACAGTCAGCAAAGTGGAGGTGCAGATTGTAAAGGATGGGACAGCCAAGGTGTTTTTAAGGTCAGTCTCAGAGATCGTAGTCCTTCTTTCAGACTTAATGTGTATTGTTTCCAGAAAGCATTCCCATTTAAAATTTGTGTGTAGCTGGAGTGATATAATGTCATCATACCAAGCGGGGAGTGTACTGTCTTTAAAGGTTAGAAAGTTTAAAATGTTAAGTTTCAGTTCATAACTTAATAATCAAGCAGGCGTCAGAGTGAGTGCTCTGTTCGTTAAGTCCAGCTATGCTGTATTTTTCTGTTGTATGCTCAGGTGAACAGAGTTGAGCACAGACAGCTAAACAAACTGCTGAAATCATATTGCTGGAGTTTTCTGGCTCTGGCTTTTTGCCTTGGAGAATATCTGTGAGTATTATATGTGAAAAATTGTTATATGATTGTGTATTTTTGTAATGAAGACCTAATTTGATGTTTGATGTTTTCAGTGGATATACTCTGCAGCTTTCGGAAGACGCTAACTCTTATCATTTTGTTGATTGATGGATGCTAATTGAAATTCACTTATTCAATGCTTGCTCGTACACTGTTTCAGTAAGTAAATTGTGTTTCTATCTTTCTAATAATTTTCAGTTTTACGGAGAAATTGGAAAATAGAGGACTTCATTAAAGGACAAGAAAAATTAAGCCTTTTGGATGACTTTGGATGACTTCCATCCATTATCTGACTGTCTAGATTTGCATAAGCACACATACTGCGAGGACAGTACGGAGTACAAAATCATGGCCAGGACAGATACATCTGTCCTCAGAATAATGGAAAATGAAAGTAAAAAAAAAATCAGAAAATTAAACAAAACAAATCGGAAATTAAAAGTACGTTAAAACTCTGGTTGAAATTTTACTTTTGACAGCCATTTACTCATTCACTCAGAAACCTCGAAAAAAAACTGGTGAAATTTCCTTGGTTTATTAGATTTTGAGTCAACATAATATCTTAGTGAAAAGACAGCTTTCACATGGTCCTAGAAATGCAAAATACACAAGCAAAGGCAGTCAAATGAGATGTTTGAATATTTAGCAGAAGTGTAGAGGGAGAAAATTATAAAAGAGGTTAAAGAAAGTGAGCACATTTCTATTTTAGCAGATCCGACTAAACAAATTAAACAAAAAAGGAGCAGCTGTCTGGTCATGAGATATTATTATGATGGTGTGGATAAGGAGAGCTTTCTTGAGCACCACAAAGCAGAGCATTTGGATGGAGCCAGTTTAACATATAAAAAGACAATGTCATGGGCTAAGGCTATGGTGGGGCTGCAGTCAGTGGCTGCAGCTGCAGCAAACTTGTCATTGTTGCCTGTGTGAAAAATGTCCCAGAAGCTGCATGTTTTGTTTTTTTCACTTTGCTGGAAAGACTGTATATATTCATAAGTCGATTGATGTTCAGAAAGAAATATTCAGTGAGGTACAACAGGAACTACCAAAACTTAATGACACCAGAGGGGCCTGGGGATATGCTGCATGCAGAAACCTTATGGACAGGTTCACTGCAGTAATAGGAGTGCTTGATTAAATCTAAAGAGGCCAATCCACATAGAGCTGTAAGGCAAGAGGACAATGTTCTCATACTGACTTCATTTTCATAGGGCTCCTTTTAGTCTTCAAAAACATTATTGGTAAAACTATTTCTTATTTTACCTGAGATGCTCCAGTCACCTAATGTGGACCTTACTAAAAGCGTCTGACCTTACTTAGACAGACTTTGGGGAATATTATAGAGTAAGCTTTAATGAGCTGTGGAATGCAATTGTTGAAACATGCAACAATTGCAACATTTCTACCAGTCAAATCAAAAAGCAGCACACATATATTGAACAAACTACATGACAGACTTTTAACTACACTTGGACAGCAAGCACAGCATGTTGACAGCACCCATGTCTTCAGAGTAGGTATATTCAGTCCCATCATAGAGAAAAAGAAGTTGGACAGGCACTTTTCAAATTGTAGCTGCAAGATAATGAGGGGTATACAAGCTTTAAACCTGTAAAACAGTGACTTCTTAAAGGAAGACTTGCTTTGTTAGCGGCTATTTTCTTGCTAGCAGGTACTGCAGGGTGTGAGCAAAGCCTTTCAACTTTGAAGGTCGTAAAATCACCTCAACGCTCAACTATAGCAGAAGGAATCTAGCTGTTCTTAGCATTGAGAAAAAATGTACAAAAGCATTATATTTGGATATTTTTGTTAAATGTTTTGCTGGGCAGCACAATAACCACTGCCTTAAGCTGTCTTTGAAAAGTTTGGTGATGAGCAGAGCTTTTACCTGTAGTTAATTATTTTCATTTTATTATTAATACTTGATACTAGATTTTAAGAGCTGTACAGTTTTGTGTTGTTTGAATACTGGGTGTGTTCCTGTTAAAAAAAACAACAGTATTTTTGTGGATCTTTTGTCAAATCTATTTACATACAGTATATTCGAGTATTCCCATGTACCATCCTCTTTTGCCACCCTGCCAAGACCTCTTACCACCCCACGTAAAATGCTATAGATTCACCACTGCACATCATAAAATCCCATCATTATGACATGGGTTGCCTAAACAGCAAAGACTCTATGACATTTTGTGATACGATTTCAGGTGTCATTTGATGTAGGGCTGAGGAGAGCTGAAAGGGCATTGATTGTTAAATAAACATCAATGATTATTGACTGTTTTTTAGACATCAACTGCATGCATCTTTGTGTATTATTACTTCCTAGGTAGCTACTATTGGACTTCTGTTCAATTTCTGAGGTGGCCAACAAAATGCACTTTCTATGGAGCTTGATGACTGCATGTAAAATTAAAATAAAATTATTTTATGGCAAAGAAAACCAAGGTGTGGTGACACAGTGGAAAGTTAGGAAGGAATGGAAAAAAAGAAAAGTCTACCAAGTGAGGACAAAAACAGGGGCAAAGTTTCAAACACTAGCTGATGACTGAATGTGAAACAATTATAGCAGAGGATTGGATTGAGTGGTGGAGAGGTGATCCTATTAGGGCTTTCAGGAGAAACATGTCATTTTATCGACAGTGACAGTGACACCAGATGTCATTTTAATTGACACTCTGCCATAGGAGAGGAGAGAATGAGAGAGAGAGGGAACCAGAGCCAAAGTCCTACTTCCCCCAGGGCAATCTTAATTGGTAAAGTTCAGAATATAAGCTATGAAATATTAAATTTATAAAACTAGAATATATTCACTCTATGCTGGGGGCATTTTAACTTAACGGTGGCTTTTGCACAGTAGAGCACCTAATAGGCAAAGTTGGTAAATACTTATTTTTTCATATGCCATTTGTTGCGAAAAAATAACACCCCTCTGCATTAGGTAACACCCAGGCTTACTTTCATGTACCTAGACAGCCCGTGCTGTATATATGGTGTGGAGCTCATTTGAGAGGAAAATTCACTTAAACATATTTCTTTATTGGACATAAGGAGGAATGTGCATGGTAAGTGCCTCCAGCAAGCAATGAGTGGTAATTACTTAAAATTTCAAACTGTTGAAATGCATTTCTAATATTGTAAGATCAAGTGAGTTGGCACGGTTGGTGTCCGGCAAATTGCCAGCTCTCTTAAAAAAGTGACAACAAAATTAAGATCAAACTATTAAATAATTAAAATATTTAATGTAATTAAATACATTCCTGTGAAATTCAGGTAAGGATGTTTTGACCTGGAATCCCATCAAGGTGGGACAGGGACATGGGTCAATTACCATTTGCTGAGAATGATTTAAGTAAGAGTTTGTTTACTACAGTTGTTTCACAAATTTCATATTTGGTCAGAGATGAGGATGGCATTTGAAGTGAAAGTCCAATTTAAAGTGGGATGGGATTTTTTAAAATGATAATAGCTTTATTATCAAGTAGTGGTTTAAGCAAGGGGTCACAATTTGTGAATGTTTGCTCAAAATACATGTAGAAGTAGTGGAGCCAAACCATTTAAAAAATCATTACAGATTAAAAAGTTCTATCCAGGGACAAGGATGGGACAGGACTCACAAAAAAGTCATGGGTAAGGAAGATGAGGTGAGTTTGCATGCTTGATAACTGATTTCAAATTTGTAGCTTATTCAGAACTTCATCATAGTTAAAGGTACTAGGTACATTTTCTTGCTGCCAAACATTCCAAGTGGGATCAGGTGGAAGTGGTCGCTTGCCAGGATTTTCAGCCATTGCTGTGTTTACAAGGTTATTATTTGCCCATTGACCACCTATTGTGAATCAGTGTTTGTTCCCCTTTGGTGATCACGCCATTGACTTTGCATTTTTACCACCTTTACTAAATGTTGGGACCTGAACCTGGTGGTGAGCAATGGAAGCTCACCACGCATAACCAAGTTTCGACCACATGGCTTTCTTTGTCTTGGAGACAAAGGAAAGCACCGGAACATAAAGTCCCACAACCTTCCAGGTGTGAAATCCGATCCAGCAGCCACCACTGGATGACTGTGGCATGTGACCTCTGAGGTCATCAAGTCATATAAAGGCTGTGCTCAGCCTTTATCCGCTCTCTTCTCTTGAAGCTCTTCTCTTCTCTTCTCCAAGCCCTGGAACCACTCTCCAGGGACCCCCAGCTGTGCAGCTGCAGCTGGCTGTCTGAGGTAGCTTGCTGACCAAAGCAGATCCTCAGACCTTTCCTCACAGCAGCGACGCGAGAGCCTGCTGAGGAACAATCAAGATCCGGCAAACAAACTCCATTGGCCAACAAACACAAGGTTTGTAGGTTAATCCTCCATACAACAGGAGCCACACAGCGAGTTAGCACCGAGCTGCTAACCAACTACGTCAAAGGAGCGGCCAGTTTCCTCCAGCGTCTGCCATCAGGACCACACAGCAAAGACTGCCTTCCAACATTGGAATTCTAACTCTCTCAGCTTGGCCCTTCCATCAGGAACCACCAGCCAAAGGAGCAACACACCAGAGAGTTTCTCTCACACCAGAACTGGTAACACCAACTGGGCCTAGTCAAGCTAAGATAAGCTAAGCTAAAGATAAATCAAGGACTGTGATTTGATGTATTTGTGTTTACTGAGTGTTGTGATCAGTTTGGTAGACCGGTTATTGTATTGTTGGCTCTGCCACATTGTTAAGTAGATGTAGTTAGGTTACGCTTGCATGCTAACTAACCATCCTTCCTCTAACCTGGCACCTCATGAAACACACACACACACACACACACACACACACACACACACACACACACACACACCACAGCACATGGTCTGAGTGCCTCCACAGATCTTCTTTGTTCAGGGCCTCCAGGCCTCAGCAGCCATTTGACACACCCAGACACACACACACACACACACACACACACACACACACACACACACCTGTAGAAAGTACACTGTAGCTAGATTGTATGTTTCCTTTTCTTTTATTCTTGTTAATAAATGATTATTAAACATACCTGTTGCCTGTTTAATGTTGCACAAGAGTGAATTCCGCCAACCTCTACACGGTCAAGAACTCCAAATTCCTTCTACCTAAACTAGTTGTTAATCTGGTAATTTTGGTTCTAGTTATTAAATTAATTATTAATCAGAGTTCCAAATTGACAATTTAGTACTAGTTATGAGATTGATTTAATAAATTGGCTATCTTTCCCTTGTAACAAGGGTGGTGCCCCGAGGTGATCTAATGTATTAGATCCAATTATTTAATAATTAATAATTATTATTCTAATAATATCTGAAGTACAATAACAATAAAGGCTTTTTCTTTCCATATATCAAAGGTATATATTTAATTGAATGCTGAAGAATTTCAGTCTTGCCTGTAGCCTCTACTTAAAACTCCTCATGGTACCACCCACTTGCCAACTTCAGAACAAAGACAGGGCTTTAGTGTTAAATGATTATTTGGAGTACTTCTCCATGGTCAGGCAATTTGCCTGATGATCTAAAAGGCAATAACATTGCAACACAATTGCCTAAAATGCTGACTTTATTTGTCATGTTCTTAACCACTGCCCTGGAATCCTTCTTCCTCTTCAATGCTACATTTTAAAACTTACATTATGGTGTCTGAAACTAATTTTCACCTTGCATTACTCCTGCGAGTACGACCACTGGACTGACTTTGGAGGAATTAAGTATATGCTAACAAAATAGAAAAGACAGCAAGTGCTAGTACTAATTTGGTTCCTAGTAAAGTACATCCAATAGGTGGAATTACATTCCTGGTACTATTCCAATGACTCTTCTCAAAGTTGTCTCAACATTCTGTAGCAGTGATACTGTACATCTCTGGATGTCCTCCATTATTGTTGACTTCAGGAGAATCCACTACAAAACATTTTTTGTTTTTTGTTTTTTCTTCAACTTATGTGGATGCAGAGTAAGGTGTATTTGTGACACCCAGCACTAATTATCAGCTATTTGAATCTTTGACACACAATTACATAGCAGGAAAAATTTGCTTTGCAGCTGGTCTTAATACACCATAATTCATATCATGGATATGATATGCAGTCACTAAGTAGTGTTTCCTTTGTCCACTGCCAGGAAAAAGGTTTCTGAATGACCAAGTCTATTGGCTTGTCCAACTCACAATTTTTTTAAAGAATCTGTGTTTGACTTAGACATGTGACCCAGAGCGCTACATTTGAAGTGTTCAAATGTAGTTGTGAGCCATAGATAATGTTCAAGACAGTGATGTTTTGTGTCAATTCCAACCCGTGAAACACAGCCAAACAATTATAACAGTATTCTTGCTTTCCATATGTCCCAGTGTCTCACCTGTTCCTCATTTTTCTTTTCTGGCCTCTGTGATTGTCTGCCTTGCCATGAAGTTCTACTTCATCCCTACCCTGTTTTGTGTTTAAGGCTGTGTATTTGCTTTGGTCTTAGTCGGTTTGTCTTCTTCAGCTTCTAGTGTTTTCCTAAGTGTCGAAAGTTTTTGCTTTCCTATTTTTTGTATCTGCCTTTCAGTGAGATGAAGCTCTGTAAGATCTTTTGTTCATATTAAATATCTTATCTTCAACTACCATGTGGGCCTGGGTCCAAAACTCATTTAATGTTATGAACCAAGCAGATGCTTTTTTGAGGTTGAACTTCATGATTTTGTTTATAATTTCATGTCCACTGCAGAGACTCAGCTACCCAGATCCAAAAAGACTCAGTTGCCCATATAAATTTGAGCCCTTGCCCCAGGAACTTAGTTACCACCTGAAGCCTCTGCTGCAAAGAATCCTCAAGCCTCCACTCCCCAGTGTGGTCCTGCGTCAGAGGTCCCAGCTAGCATCCAGCATGTTCCTGCATTATGGATCTTGGCCAATAGCTAGCGTGTTCCTGCATCCAGAGTCCTGGCCAACTCTGCTGATCTTCGGGCACCAGTTTCAAGTGCCCAATATGTAGTTGTGTAGTGTTTTTGTGTAGAGCAGGGTACCTTTCAATCACCATTAAAATCATAGCTGTGGCCCTGTCTTGACCACTTAGAACATAGGTGTATTACTTAAAACCAGCTGGACCTCTCTGCTCACACTGCCACAAAAAACTAGAACATACAAATTCTTCCTGAGAAGGAACTGCCCCCTTCTCCTGCAATCAGCAGGAAATGTCCTGTAGGAAATGTATGTCTGCCCAGGCTGAGCCAAATTTTCTGTCCCCCTGCAACAATGTCCACCACTCTTAATAGTAAGAGAACTAACTTTTTACAATGTAATTTCCCAAAATGCATTTAGAAAAGTACAGGATATAATCTATTTTATATTTTTTAATAATTATACCATAACTAATTTCATTACAATGTAGGCACTGTCATGTCTTTTTCGCAATTTCTTTTTTGTGTGATGCAGTAACAATACTATTGCACAATAAAATTATATTATAATATGATATGAATATAATATAATATTCAGTCACTAAAAATCTGGTC
Source organism: Psettodes erumei (assembly GCA_016785225.1). Taxonomy (NCBI): domain Eukaryota; kingdom Metazoa; phylum Chordata; class Actinopteri; order Pleuronectiformes; family Psettodidae; genus Psettodes; species Psettodes erumei. Next base: position 64,203 of record JAFBJZ010000364.1, on the reverse strand, counting down.
CAATTTATTTCTAAATCCCCCTTAAACATGAAGCGTTTATCCACTTTTCTGTAACCTCTTTCATGTTTCCCTTGTACTTCAGTGTTTCCAGGCAAGTAGTTTCACACCTACAAAGGTATGAAAACAATTACACATGCTATAACCTACAATGCTTTCTACTATGGCCTATTGCAGCTTTAGGTATTAATTTTATTATATATAATTCTTTAATTATTTGCTTTCTTATATTTTATATGAGACATTCACAGTACATAATTCATATCCTTTGTAATAAAATTCTGTTTTAATCTTTAAATCTGTTCCTGAAGAACCAAGGGACAGTATAGTTTTTAAAAGTTGACATTCTGTGCAGCTGGAAAGGAACAGGAAATATTCTTCTACAACATTTGATGGTACGACTTCTGTCAAAATAAGCTATGAATTGTGCTAATTAGGAGATAACAGAACATTGCTGGAGAAAGCCCAAACTCAGTTGTCTTTTTTAACATTTTTCACAAGAGAAGAAGATAAGACTGAATTCCAAGAAAGGGGGGCTGTCACATTTAAATTAAAGGTAGATTTATTTGACAATAATTTTATAGGACATTTATATTTATATTATATTTAAATTTAGATGTATAGGACAATTACTAGGGAGGGCTTCTGCAGCTTTCAAAATGAATACGTGCATCCACTGAAGCTGTTTACAGCAGCAGTGTGCTCATAATTACTTTGAGCATTTGTTTCAACTTTACTATCTCTAAATGTGAGTTTAGGTAATGTTACATTTTTACTGGCACATGATGGTGATTTTAGCTATTCAGGAATTTATCTACTATGTTGTGCGTGCAGAATGCTGTCTTCCTCCTTTTAGGCTGATATAGATCATTGTGGCATGCACTCTCTCATTCTCCTGCTCACAGTCTGACATATTTTCTCTTCCTTGCTAGAAGGTTTATTATGATCGGTGTTTTCTATAAGTGAGAGTGTGTTTCCTATGATATACAATGCAATGTCTGAGTGTCGGACCAAGACTTCTGCATGGTGATGAATGAGTGAGATGCAGGGAAGAACGGAAAATATATATACTGTAAACTAACCAAGCCAAACAGAAGATTTAAATCATGGTAGCATTGCTTTGTGTAGTTCAATATTATAGTTTTTTAAAATCAACTAACTGATTATAAAGCATGAATTTTGCTCTCTAATAGTGTTAACCTTTGTGTGGTTCATTAAGTTTAAAACTGCACTAATCAACATTTCTACACAATGTTTCAAATTGTATCATGGACTCACTTGGTAAATTAACTCACTGGCAATTATTACTTGGTTTATTAATTTGGAGTTGCAAATGGAGCATTCACATGTGTTTTTACATGTCCTGCAATTTTATTGCAGACTGTCACAGTGTTGTTTTTTGACATAGCAGGAGTTAGTGGAGATCAAAACAAAGCAAAAGGAAATATTAATATTGGATTAACATTCAAAAAAAATCAGCCAGTTAGAATTTTATTACATGAAATTAAAATTTACATCTTTGTATATGAAATTCAATTACTGTATATGACAGCATAGGTTGAGTTTTCTGTCATATGTCAAAACATTAGAAAAATGCATTTTCATGTCTGAAAGACTATTTCCATTAAAAGCAGCTGTCAGCTATTTAAACAATATTTTTGTATCCTCTGTCAGCTTTACACAGTACTTGTACATTATTTAAGGTAGCTGTTTTGAGTACAGAAGGTTAGATGAACCCACTGTTCTGCACAACACTCTCCCAAGCACAAACTGACACATATACAGTAAGTGATTAGCTGGAAAAGAAAAAAGCAACTAATCAAGAGGAAAAAAAACCTACCCAAAGAGATTAAAACAAAGTGGATATTGGACTTACATTTGTAAGGTGGCAATAAACACAACTTGAAATGAACATCATTGTTCAAATGAATGAATGCTCCTTGCTAGAAGTATCACAGGCATATATTTGGTAATTAGAGTGATCAGTTATCAGTGTCAGTCAGCTTGCTGTGGAGTTTTTCTGCCAGAAAAAAAAGACATAAACCTATCCCAACATTATTCTGTGAACTATTATAAGTGCAGCATTATTGGGTTTCTGCTGTCCTAATCACCATAAAAGTAAAGAAGCCACTGAGGTTTGACATTACAGTGTCACTTTCCCAAATTTTGGTATGATCTTTAGTCCAGAAATCTTAGGATCAGTTGAACCCCATCCATCATTGCTAACTTTTCTTACCATCAATTTGTGCATTACTTCAATTTGATTCCCCTCTCCTTCCTCGCAGTTATCTCCATGTGTCTTTCCCATACTTTCCCTCAACACCATTTTCCTATTACCCATGTTGTCCAGTGTTTCTGTGTCCAGTGTTTCTGTGATCTTTGTATTTGTCCATCCATCTGTCTTTCACATCATCCATCCATTGAACTTCATGTCAGGTCTTCTTTTCTCTCCCTATCCATCTGTCAATTCCTCCATTATCTTTCCATCTCTCCTTTCTTGAGGCTTTTTAGTCCTTTTGCTGCTCTCAGAAATCATGGCCTCAATCCCTATGGGGAAATTTGTCCTGATAAAATGTCACTCACACACACTCACATGCAAACATACTCATTTACACTAAAGTATGCACACAGGTTTATACACACAAATACACACACGCACATATCCAAAAAGCCTGTATTTGTCCTAATAAAATGTCAAGCCAGCAGCAAAATGAACTGTAATGACTTTCAGGCTGTACTAATGGCCAATAAATCCTGGATTAGGAAGCTCACACACACTCCCTCTCTCACACACACAGGCACAGACACACACACACACACACACAAAACACTGAGACACACCCACACAGGGTCATGTTTCATGACGTGCTGTGCTGGGTTCATTCAGAAGTCAGATGGGCAAAGTTTTAAGCTGTTTTTTTTTTTTTTACTGTTAATGACTGTGTGTGGTGACTTTTATAATAACAGCATGGAAAGGAATCAGCAGGAATTAGCATGCTAGGATCATTTAAACTGATGATTCATGATGACTGGGGCTGTAAGCCACACACACACACACACACACACACACACACACACACACATACATACATACATACATGCACAAAAACACACAGAGACACAGCATTCACACACAAATGCTTCCATCAGAGAATTTCATGTTATGAGAGTCAGAATCATTTTCTACCTAAATGTGCAAAATGAAATCATGTAAGCAGTGTCTCCATCATCTATCATCAGCCTTGCAATGGATGCATTTCATTGCTATATTTTAAAGAGAATCAGCAGGATAAAGTGCAAATGAGAGGGGAAATTGTGTATGTGGGGTTTTTAGGCGGAATTTCTGGTGTATTAGGCAGTATGGTGTGGAGAAAGAACAGCGAGATTACACAAAGATATATGATGGGGCAGTAAAGGTCATCAGTCTGGAAATGAGAAAGAACAGCTTTATGTGGTACAGATTTGCTGAACTCAAAATGAGGCGTGTCGAAACCGCAGGTCTTAACTTCCCCAATACAGGAGGTTATTAATCCTGATCCAGCATTTAATCTATCAAAAGATTCTTCTCCTCTTCCTAGGTTAATCGTCTACTCAAACCTGTTTAGCCCCAAGCCCAATGTCTACTTCGAGGGTTTCTACTCAGATGCTTTTGTAGGATTTGAGAGAGAGGAAGAATATTTACTGGATTGTAGCGAAGAGACTCGCCTAGCTACTCACTGCCTTCATCCAGATGCCCACCCTGCTTCCACCAAGATTGAACCACATCCGGAACAGTTCTCAACTAGATGACTGTAGCGCAACCCCAGTCACGTCTGTTAATGGCAGCTCTCTTCTTATGCTTCGGGCTCTTGGTAATTGCTAGGTAACACTTTATAGACCTTGTTAGGTCCAAAGGATTTGTTTTAAAATCTTGGGGATTAGTGCAACCTGTGAGAATATTATTTCTAACATACAACCTTCTGTTTATGTCGGCAAAGAGTACTCAATGATGACTACGATAACTTCTACTTTAAATGCAATAATGATTAATTTTTATTCTTTATAACTTTAGCAGGAGCAAAGCATACAGCGTGAATTTTGATTAATACATCTTACAATTAAACTAAAATAATAAATCAAATCCTAAACTTAAACTTACTGTAACCTTGAAATCATAATAATTTAGGAGAGAGAGAGAGAGAGTGGTCGACTGCGTGGCCTTTGCTATCGTCCTGTTTCCAACCCTTGCTCAGAAACCAGACACTATCCTAGGCAAACGGCAGCCCCGTCCAAGGCTCAACCGAAGTCCAGAATGTCCAATTTCTCCGATGAGCAGAGGAGACGAAAGAGAGGCTTAATAATCCAATTCAGAGTTCATGAGTCAATATCCGGTAAAAACTTCTTTTCCTTAAGATCTTTGTCAACTCCAAGCTGACTCACAAACACCTTCTGTTCTCCTTGTGATCGGTGATGGTGATAATCCACTGGAAACCTCTTCTCTCAGTGGCTATCCATCTATCACCCAAACAGGTCTCGGTAAACTTGTTTCAACGATTACACTCCAATGAATAAGCCTCCTATGAATAACGTTGAATCTTCTGTGTTTCAGTACTTTATACTCCTCTCCTTATCTTACCACATCTCTCTTTTCAATACACACCAGTGCCCTAACCCCCTCTCTCCATTACACACTAACATACATCAGTTAAGCAATACTTTCACTTCCTCTTTTTATTCAGTGGTGTAACCTGGGCCGCTCCTAGGTCATTCTGACCCTCACAACCTAGGCTGATGCAACCCAGGCTTTGCCCAGGTCATCTTGATCCACACTAAACCTCTTGTCACTTTCACAGTGTTCACATTGTAAGATCAACTTAACAGTCATCTTCAAATCAAAACAATTCATAATCACCTTAGATATTGAATTAATCACAAACATTCATTCTCATATTTAAAAATCAATCATGATATTGATTACTTCATCATTATCAGGTCATTTCATTGATTCGTTTTTATGTTGAAATCATCGATCATATATCATTCATTTGTTCATTACTTCACATAGTATCACTGAAAAACCTTATTACAACTCTTAACTCATAATTATGACCTTGATTGGTTGCTTTACTTCATAGATTTATCACAACATATTCTTATCAAAATATCTCATATAATCAACACTTTGCATTGTTTCTTATCATTCGTTATTTTTGATTAGTTAATATAACACTTTGCGATTGGTGAAATCTCAACTCTTCTTGACAGGCAATACAAAGCAATATTATGCACAAAATTCATCGATGAACTTAACTTGATCTTATGTCTGTTGGTTCTCGGTCATCTGGGTCATAGAAGTTGTAAGTTCTGAAGTGAGGGCAAGTGGACTTCTTTGTTAATTTGAACATGTTTCACCTCTCATCTGAAAGGTTCCTTCAGTTCTTAAAACTGGTGGTGGTGGTGGTGGTGGGGGGGGGGGTTCAAGTACTTAACCTAGGGGGTGGACATATGGAGGTGGTCTTGGGAGTTGACACATCCAGTCAGTTGAGGTGTTGTGATGACACTCACATGATGAGCCTCACCAGTGGTGACCCCTATTAAGAAGTCAAAGAAACACCAAAAGTTGAAGCCAATATTGGATTCCCTGCAAAAAAAAAGAGGTATCACATGACATCAACAATTGCCTGATTCCTGATTTGACAGTTTTTTAGAGGAAAGATGTTGGCCAACTAGATGACCAACACACAGGCAGAGGAGACCCATGATGAATAAAAGACAGAACACAGGATGATAGATGACAGAATGATCCTGGGACCTTATTAGATTATTGTGAATCAAACAACTGAAGTCTGATTAACCAGTGTAGCATTGTAGCTGATGTGAATAAGTGAATGGGTTTTATTGTGTGGAAAATATGGATGAAATACTTTTGAATGTAGCCATAGTGGGTTATTGCAAGTCTTTTGTTTGCTGGGGGGTTACATCCCTTCATGGTGGATACATGTTGTTTGTATTTTCAAAGCTAATAAGCATGTTCTTGTAACATGTATATACAGTATGCTACAAGTGTAGCAAAAAATAATAGTAATTCATGCGTTTAAAAAATTATTGAAATGACAATGAATGCCTACTGCATAGTGTACAAATATTCGCCGATGGTGACACCTGCTGTATCAGGTAAACAGTGTGATGAAATCATAAGGAAAAAGCAAAAATATGTGCTGAAGACCTAAGACAAAAAATGTGAGCTCTGTTATAGTTATTCCCCTGTTACCTTTTTATGGATTGAATATAAACAAATCAATAATTAAACAGACAATCAGTTCAGTAAATCTCCATCTCCAACTGGATTTTTAAAAATAAGAAGCGAATCATTATGACAAAAGGAAACTTTTAACAGCAGCTTTACTGCCCCTTACAGGGGCTTTTATTGGTCTATACACTATATTACCAAAAGTATTTACCAAAAGCTCACCCATTCAAATGATCAGAATCAGGTGTCCTAATCACTTGGCCTGGCCACAGGTGTATAAAATCAAGCACTCAGGCATGCAGACTGTGAAACAAGACATTTGTGAAAGAATGGGCTGCTCTCAGGAGCTCAGTGAATTCCAGCGTGGAACTGTCATAGGATGCCACCTGTGCAACAAATCCAGTCGTGAAATTTCCTCGCTCCGAAATATTCCACAGTCAACTGTCAGCTCTATTATAACAAAATGGAAGCGTTTGGGAACAACAGCAACTCAGCCACGAAGTGGTAGGCCACGTAAAGTGACGGAGAGGGGTCAGCGGATGCTGAAGCGCATAGTGCAAAGAGGTCGCCGACTTTCTTCACAGTCAAATGCTACAGAGCTACAAACTTCATGTGACCTTCAGATTAGCCCAAGTACAGTACGCAGAGAGCTTCATGGAATGGGTTTCCATGGCCGAGCAGCTGCAGCCAAGCCACACATCACCAAGTGCAATGCAAAGCGTCGGATGCAATGGTGTAAAGCACGCCGCCACTGGCCTCTAGAGCAGTGGAGACACGTTCTCTGGAGTGATGAATCACGCTTTTCCATCTGGCAATCTGATGGACGAGTTTGGGTTTGGAGGTTGCCAGGAGAACGGTACATTTCAGACTGCATTGTGCCGACTGTGAAATTTGGTGGAGGAGGAATTATGGTGTGGGGTTGTTTTTCAGGAGCTGGGCTTGGCCCCTTAGTTCCAGTGAAAGGAACTTTGAATGCTTCAGGATACCAAAACATTTTGGACAATTCCATGCTCCCAACCTTGTGGGAACAGTTTGGAGCGGGCCCCTTCCTCTTCCAACATGACTGTGCACCAGTGCACAAAGCAAGGTCCATAAAGACATGGATGACAGAGTCTGGTGTGGATGAACTTGACTGGCCTGCACAGAGTCCTGACCTGAACCCGATAGAACACCTTTGGGATGAATTAGAGCAGAGACTGAGAGCCAGGCCTTCTCGACCAACATCAGTGTGTGACCTCACCAATGCGCTTTTGGAAGAATGGTCATAAATTCCTATTCCAAAAGGTGGACCGACATCATATTGAACTCTATGATATTGAACTCTACAATTCCATAAAATAAGCAAAAATTAGAAAAAAATTAGATTGCAATTTTAGATTTTTTTGGGAAATGCATGTATATAAATGTGTATATATATGCATATATATGTATATCGGCTGGGATAGCTCAGTGGTTTACACCGCTGACTTCGGTGCAGGAGGTTCGTATCCCAGGTGGGCCAGCTGCTACCAAAACCACCCAGAGTGGCTAACCCCCTCAGCCAGATCATCACAAAGAGTGGCTATGGGTACCAGTTCTGAAGTGAAACAACCATCAGCCACCTCCTCTACATGGATGCGGCTGATATCTAGAAGAGTAAAGTAAAGGTGATCTATCTATCTGAAGGGAATATTGCAGATGTGCAGGAGTCATAGTCAGCAAAAAAACTGATATCAAAATGGCCCCTTCATGGTCCTTCATGGAAGGACAAGCCCTTGCATGGCATGTACCATGGACAAAACATACAGAGGCACAGGCCCTAAACACCAGAGCAATAGATCCTGTGGGACTTCAAGATTCAGACTGAAGATGACAAGATGGCCAATCAGCCTGACATAGTGGTGGCGAATAAACATCGGAAGACAGTGGTAGTGATAGAGATAGATGTAGCAATCCCCAGCGATAGCAACATAAGAAAGAACATGAGAAGCTCGAGAAATACCAAGGGCTGAAAGAGGAGATGTGGGGTGTGAAGGCAACAGTGGTACCAATAGTGATCGGGGCACTGGGGCGGTGACCCCCAAGCTGGAAGGATGGCTCCAACAGATACCAGGAACAACATCAGAGATCTCTGTCCAAAATAGCACAATGCTAGGAACAGCTAAGATCCTGCGCAGAACCCTCAGACTCCCAGGCCTCTGGTAGAGGACCCGAGTCTGAAGGGGACACCGCCCAGGTGGGCAAGAGGGAGATTTTATATATATATATATAATTTCATTTATTGGGACTAACAGTATTGTGTCTTTACTAGCAGTAAGGGCTACACCTGCAGCTGTTGAATCATTATCCAAATGGTGAGTAACCTATACATGTTAGTTATGAATTTTTGTATGCTTACATGTGTTTTTGTTATACTTAAAAATCTATATGTGTTTGTTTTTAAATTTCAAAGGTCTGACATTGAAGTCAGACATTCCTAGAAACTGACTGTCCTGGCACCATGTCTGGAAACAGCTCCATCCAGCAAGGTCCATGAAGAGGTGGAAGTGCTGGATCTAAAACCTAGCCCCCAGAGAGTGCCTACAGTACTGCTGTTGAGGATACATATAACCCTCAAAAAAGCTTGCCAGAGTGGAGACACACATTGACTCACTCTGCAGCTTGTTGGAGAAGGAGAAGGACAAGTATACACCATCATGCAGCCAGAGGCTGCATATTTCTGAGCCAAACTCAACATGGGTGACTGAGCTATTACAAACAGTTAAGACTGAAGAACACCACTTTGACCAAAGTGTAATTAAAAACAACAGTGCGAGTATACTTGTTCCAACCTGGAAATTCTTGTTATTTATTTGATAATACAGTCTATTCAGCCAGGGCTATCCTCCAGATAGTTTGCCCACAATACCCATGTGTGTGAGGCAAGAGGGTTTTGCATTTGATCAGCTATTAGAGCAGGGTGATTTATCAAAACAATTAGCTCCCTGATTTAACCAGTCTTTACAATCCCTGTTTACCTCTTGGTAATTTAGCTCAGTCACAACAGCCTGCTATTAGATCTGTTGAGGAAAGTGAGATCTGCGGATTAGCAAACCTGATTAGATATGGATTTGATCAATTAAAAAGGTAAATAAGCATAGTCTCAAGGTTGAGAAAAAAAATGTGCATCCTATTCATAAAGTATTCAGTATGCAAATACAAAAGAAATACTAAAATCCATAGCTGATGTAGTCATTCACCAGAAGCACAAGTTGATGTACTTAACTGTATTGTAAAAGGATTATAAGAGTTAAAATGTTAATTATCACTGCCACGGCTTGAAAGGTGTCATAACTGGTGTTATATCACTTATTTGTTAGTTGGTAAAATGTCCCCTCACAATTTAAAAAAAAAAAATAATGATGGCTCTGGCAGTGATGCTAGTAAAGATAATGATATTGAAAGTTGTTGAGGGCTGGTATGCATTAGCTGATTGAAATGCACATTGCAATAATTTCCCTTGCATGCCTACTATGTAATATGATTATGCATCTGTGAGACAGTGGTCTAAAAGTCAGTATATTAGGCTCTGTTCACTGAAAAGGAGACTGGGGCAAATAATTAATCAGTCTGTCTCTGCACATTTGGTGGCTGTTCGACAGCCCGTGTCTCAGGCTCACAGTGCGAATGCTTCTACTTCTGCTGGCCATATTGTCTAATATCCTAATGCTACAGAAGAGTCTGTACATAATAATAATAATAAATAATAATAATAATAATAATAATAATAATAATAATAGTAATAATAATGTGACACCTAACAATCTGAATAGTACTATGCTAGACAATGGTCTAAGGCCCGTGCAGTATGGTGCAGGGAGATCTGCCAATGCTGTGTGCATCCTCCTCCACTAGGGGAAATAAAAGCTCCCTAAATATAAGAGAAATACTGACTTTTAATTCTGCTGAACTGCACCAGAATCTTGATTTTGTAGACATCAGTCCAGACCAGTGCAGGTGCCCATTGGGTTCAGAGAGAGGCTCAATGGTGTCACTGAACAGGTGTTAGACGAGTAGTAGTTATAAAAGCGGTGTTGAGAGTCAAACAATTAGTTTAAATATCCACCACCTTGTTTTCTTCAAAAACCCTAGTGATAATATATCCTTTTATTGTTAGCCTTTTCAACAGTGGGTGAATATGGAGCATACCCAAAAAATGTTTTCAGAACCATAACTTCACCTGGACTTGATAAAGCAGCAGCAGCAGGAGATGAAAAACAGTTTCATAAGACATGTGGTGCCAAAAGAGCTGAATAAAGCCAGGACTGATATATTGAGACTACCAGATACCAATGTGTTAGGAAAGGCCAAAATCAAATATCAGATCAAGTATTAAAACACATGCCTAAAAGAAGTAACAAAAAAGGTTAATATATTTGGGAGGCAATCACCTGGTCAAAACAATTAATATCATAGATAGATCGGGGAGAAACAATCAACCTGTCAGAGGTTCACACCTGTATGATTTGGTAAAGAGTGTCACTGCATTACATAATGATTCAGACAGTTCAGTTGGGATAGGGAGTGTTTTGTGGAATGTAAAGGGGTCGATGACACAACTTGTGAGATAAGTTTTGTGACCCTTCAGGAATTTGACACCAGAAAAAAGAGAAAACAGTTGCAGAACACTCACCAAAAGCAGAACTATTAGGACCCATAAAGTAGACCCTGAATGGTTGTTCTAAATTCTATGATTAAAAAAATGTATAAATTAAAATAAATAATGTGGTTACTTGGTTATTTAATATCATTGATGAAATTGACTTTTTAAAAATTTCATATTTTTAGATTTCTACAAGTTTGAGACTTCATATCAAGAAAAACTATTTTCCAGGTCAGTGTTGAAACATCCCTACAGAGCAGTTACTCCTCCTTGGCTCAACTAAAAAGGCAGTGACCCTATACTATCTGAGCTACACATAAACACTGAGTGTGGCTGGGGTTGAACATATCTGGCAAGAAGAACTTGGTATAAATATATAATATCAGTGAGGAACAATGGCATATAATATGGGAGAATGCTAAGAAGATATCAGTATGTCGCCTTGAAAGATTGTTACAGTATAAAGTGTTTGATTGTTTGTAAATCTGCCCTTGTGAAGGAGGGAGGAGGGAACATATACTCATTGTTTTCAGTCATAAAATAAAATCATATTAGATAGGTGTTCTGAGGGATATAGAATTATTAGGTGATTTAGTGTGAATTAGTGTGATTTTTAATATGAACCCACTGTCTTTACTTCTGGGCCTTTCAAGTCAAGATGCTCTTGTTGGTGCCAGCTCTTGTAGAATGTATAATATTCTCACATATGCTGCAAGGAAGAACATTTTTATGCCATGTAAAAATGGCAAGCACACACACAAAAGAGAACTGGCACAGGATATAAACAGAATGCTTCACTCTTGAGTATTTATACCTGTTTACTTCATTTCTTGAAGGATTATTTCATGAAGATACAGACCTAATACCTCTGTTTCTTGAACTCCTCAATAGCCTCAATACTTTTAAGTCATTTAGTGGACTGATTATGGACATTGAAATGAACTGTGGCTGGATAGGAAATTCAATGACGATCATTAATCCTCCTTTTATTATTTCTTCTGAATGTGTGGACCCCTGTGGTACTTATCTTGCTTCTTTCTTTGTTTTTATTTGTCAGTTACAAACAATAATATTTAATATAGCTAATGTACCTTGGAGGGAAAAAAATTATATGTTCATTTATTGATTTATAAAGAACTTTTTTATTTGAAATTATTATTTATGCATGTTACATAATAAATGTTTTTTCTATTTGTAAATGTTTTTAAATCTTGAATAAAGAAACAACTGTTTCAATAATCATGTATAGCTTTTTATTTGTAATTAACATTGGTATATAACACTGGTCATTAAATTATTTTCCATATTTTACATGTGAAATCATATTTGCAGCATACACAAGACTTTATCTTGCTAACAAATCAATGAACCATAGCATCATTGCAAACAATATTAGTTCTGTAAATATTCATCACACTTGCGTAAGACATTCCTTTTTGCATATGACAGAAAAAACAAAATGCTGGCCACAGCATAATCATAATTATTCTGAATCTGTTTTGTGGAATACGTGAGGTTAATAGTCGTATAGTTAAGTTCTAACAATATTTTTTAACTCTATATTATTCATTTTGTCTTAGGGTAATCTGGAAGTACTTCTTCTGTTTAAGATCTCAATGTATTGTAGTGCTCAAAATCAAATGGATTGCATGTGTACCTTCCTGTATAACCATTATTATAATAAATGTAGGGATCTGTATGATCCGATGTAAAGATTCTCCTGGTTGCACACAATTGCTGAACTCAGACAAACTCTGTCAATAGCATATTTAGCATTAGTGTGCTTCAGAGCTCTGATGTGTGCCAATCTGACAGTATGTGCAACGGACAGTGTTTTTAAAAATGCAATTGCCAAAATTGCCATCTTAACACAGTACTGAACCAATGAAGTCCACAATATGATTGTTTCCTTTGTATCGTCCTCTGTTGACCAGTCCCTGGTTGTCTCCATCTACTCTTGTAACATCCATATGATCACAGGTGTCTCTACAAAACAGACCTGTGCTAAATTGTGTATGCAGCGTGTCTTTTCCATAGTTGATTACACATTCAATTATTCTACAACATTAATCTTATAGAGCTACCCATGTGACCAAAAAAGTCTCATGAAGCCATTCCCTAAAACATACATAAAAAGTCTTTCCATCATTTTGATTTGAATATGCAAATTTTGCCCATATTTGCGATTTCCACATGTAGTATTTTAACATACGCCTAGATATTTTATCCTATCGACTTCATACTTGGTCAGTATACCCTAAAGGCCTTGGAGATTAAAATTTATCAAAAGATAGAGTTTTTGCTACAGGTTGTGGCCGTGGCAGCTTGGTGACCTTTGATGATTTGCCGTGAAACAGGAAGTGGCTCTATTTCAAACATATGTTGTCCAATCAGGACCAAAATTCACATATAGGATGACAGTCTGGCCCTGAACACATCTTCATGAGACATCATAGTGCCACCTACTGGCAAAAGGAAGTACCATGTTTTATATTTTGCTATTCTCATCTTGGTTGGTTGAGCAGATTTATGTACAGTTTAGTGAGCATAGCCTCAAGATGTGGGACACTGCTTGTAGTGAAAACTTTCGTCAAAGGGCGGGGCCATGGCGGTGTAGCAAATGTCAGGGTCTTGCTTATTCTAACTATAACCCGGTTAAAAGCATGAAGTAATAAGTGATTTTAAAGTATCATTTAGCATTAAAAAATATAAAAGTTGTGATAAAAATGTTAAAAGCAGTTTGAACATTATCATATGTTTATTTTTTATTTAAAAGACAGTGTATTTCCATAAAATCTGAACCAGCTTTTATGGGGTTAATAGCTATCGGCAGGACCGGCAGATCTTCAGCACGGACAGGTGGAGTGAGAAGGGGAGAGTAGCGAGTAGTGGTGTGCGATACTGCATATTTTGGTATCGATCCGATACCAAGTAAAGATGTGCCAGTATCGCCAATACCGATACCGATACTGATACAGATACCGATACTTATCAATAAATAAGGTGGATGCATCATTGAATTGATAAATCTCAATTCATTTTCATGACCTTAAGTGTTTTTTGTGATGATTCCTTTTTTTTATTATTAAATAGTTAAAACCCAGGACAGAATTAGGACATTAATTAAATAGAAAATGCTTTATTGTTAAATGATTTAAGAAAAATGCTTTGTTTTGCCCGTCTAAGTCACGTCACATGACTCATGTGATGGCGCAACATCTAAACACGAGAGGGGGAGGGGGAGCAAAGTGTGCCTGCTCTGCGCCGACACAGGAGCGGCGAGTCCGGCAACCTGGCTGTTTCCTCTTTGCCGAAACCGCAGCATTGCAAACAAGAGTGGAAGTTAAAGTAAAGAATCGATCTCACCAGGCTAATATCGATCCGATACCGATACCGACTTGGTATCACTACTATCGATATTTGGATCGATCCGCCCACCACTAGTAGCGAGCGGCCTCAGTGAAGCTAGAGTGAGCATGACCCACAGATTTTCTGAGTTAATCTGTGAGTTAGAAGTGCACAAACCAGTGTGTAATTTGTCTCTTATGATTGTTTGCATGACAACCGATAAGGAGAGTGACAAGCTACATCTTGAGAAACAGGAGGATTTCTGCACGAAGTTCCAAGACTGTTTACGGCGTGCTACTGTTAATGCTAATGCTTAGCCACCTTGAAGTATAGGCCGAGTGCGTTCATTACAACTGAATAGACCTTTTCTAGATAAAGTTTGACTCCCACAGTTGGACTGTTTGTGGGGTTTAGCTGTTGTTTTTGATCTGAAGACAGAGAAGAGACCCAGACAGAGCGTGGAGCAACCAGGACTTTGCTCGTGAGTTTCCAGGCAACATGGAAGAGGGAAGAGAAACCTTTGGAGGCCGTGCTGAGATGCTGATCTGATGCTGCGTCTACCTGTGACTGAGGAAGGACGGGACAGGGACATAAACTCCGGTATTGTTTATTTTATTTTGCTCGCTGACGAGTGAAGCGGCCATTAAGTTTTGGACCACAACGATCACGTGCAATGACAGGCCTGCTACGGTACATTGTCGTGGATAATAATTTTAGTTGTCGGCTTTAGATTGCAGTAAGGTGTGTGGGCCCACAAATTGTGTTTCAGTGACTTGGAAGGTGATAACTTGAGGTTTGCTGAATTAATCCATTTGCATGTTAAAGAGGTAATATTGTGAATATAAGGTACAGTATTTACTGTGTTTCCCTAGAAAAGAGGGATATTTCTGTTATAGTGCTTTCCTGATAAAAGAGGGACATTTTATTTTGAAGGCTTAAAAAAAGTAAGGTTAATATTTTTTATTTCATATTCTTATTTGATCCTAAACAATCATTTCTAAAGTAAATAATTGAGGCATATTTTCTAAAGCCTTGTGTTGTGTGACTTTATTACTTACCTGGATAGGAGTTATCGTTTCATTCTGAGAGAGACACATAGACATCTATGGTTAAAATCTCTATTAAAAATATAACTTAAAGGTGAACTCATAGGTAGGTTTAAAACGTTTCGTGTGTGTTTCAAATGAGATCCAAGATAATATTTAAAACTGAGTAGTCAGGGCTAAAAATATTTGATAGATAGCTTAAAAGAACCCAAAAGCCCTGCCCTTATCAATAGGGGAGTGCTACATAATTCGGACTTATATTGTCCAATCAAGACCAAACAAAATCACATGCATGATGAGGGTCCTACCCTGAAGAAATCTACAGGCCAATATTCAGGTATTGTTATAGCGCCACCTATTGGTTAGAAAAAATATCATATGTTATACTTTAATGTACCGCTCCCAGCTTGTTGAACTGATTGACTTCAAATTTGGTCAGAAAAGCCTTGAGGTCCTGCTGATGCTGCATTATGAACAATATGGGTTTTCATCAAATTTTGTTGACGTGGTGGTGCTGTATTTCCATAAAACAGGAAGTTGGTTTAACTCAGACATACATTCTCCAAACTGCATCAAATTTCAAAGGTAGAACACTTGTCTTGTCCTGAACACATCTCCATGCCAATAATAATATTTAGTCATAGCACCACCAACTGGAAAGAGGAAGTAAGACTTGAAGTACAATTATTGTTTGATGTACATGGTGTTTTCATGGCCTGCTGTTGGTTTGATACGCTTTATGCATATTTGCTGCGTGTTGTCTAATGCCATCTATTGGCAATGGGAAGAAAGACCAAAATAACTATCATCTTATTTATACTACCTTTTCATAGTGTGGGCAATACTCATTCTCTTTCTCTTACCACATACTGCAAGAAGTCATTGTTACAATCTTGCTCATAAATTGTGACAGAGATTGGAGGCAACATGATTCTGTAGGTACATCATCACTTTACAAAGCATACATGACTTCTCAACAACACTGGCTAGAGAGTGTCAGTATTGTAAGCATATGTGGGTGCATGGAAATATTTGTCAATAAAATTGAATACAGTAGCCAACATCTGTGATGGCAGAACACTAGATAGTGAAAAGAAAAATGGATTGACATTTTATGGCAAAACCACAAGGGATCCAGGTGAGGCTCAGCAGATGACCAACAGAGGCAGCAAAAAGGACAAAAACACATTACATTTATACAGCTACTGAAGTAAATAAATCTGTGTCCAGTGTACAAATAAAGAATATCTTAGATTATTTGCAGAAGTTTTCTCACTGATTATAATGATACATTTCATGTGTCATTCATCACAATGTCTAAACAATCACCAGGACACTGCAGGGATTCGAACCCTGTGTCAATAAATGTGGAGTACCACCACCAGTGACTTTTGCTCTTTGCTGACAGTATATGAAAAGGTAAAGCAAAACCTGCATTAGGAATAGCATATCACTGACAAGTTAAATATTGAACTCTAATTGCACTGTATTTTGTTTTACAAATATGGATAATTATGTGATTGATTTCATTATTAAATCTTTAAACTGCATGCTAGAAAATGTTGTCAGTACAGATTGTAGTTAATTCAGAAAAAGAAACCCTCAAAATATTCTCATGAACTAACAATTCACAACAATTAACACTTCTTATTTTTCCTTTAATATTTTACATGTATTAAGGAACTTCAAAAGAGTCATGAGCTATGGTTTGGGGGTTTTTTTTGCTTTGGTTTTTATATTAATGAATACAAATGATGTAACTTATCAAGAACTCAACAGATTAAGTAATAATAAAAATAAAAAACTTTTTTTTTTTTTTTTTTACCATACTAACCTGAATTGCACCTATAGCTGCTAATCTACCATGTACCTTCTTAAAAGTACAAACTATTACCTCATGATCACTAAAATATGTAGGAACTACATCTGCTTCTCCATCATAGTTAGTAGTGTAGCCCAATGTTTTTGTTGGAAGCCCAAGAACAGACTGAGGAAACCTACATTTCAGCTCAGAGCCAACCAATCCGCTCAGTCAACCAATCTGGATCACGGTGCCAATTTGTTAGCCAATCACAGGTAAAATATAGCAGTGCTGGTCTCAAAGTGACAGAGATCTCGCAGGATCTCAGTCAGAGTGAGCCCCGATCTTTGGAAGTGGTTCACATTTAACTTGATGGGCTGGGTTCCTTGTTCTTGGAATATGTTAACCAACATGTGTGAGTGTTGTTTTGGCATGTAGCTAATGCAACAGACATTACTGTTAGAATAGTGAAGTTTCATCTGCCTCCTGGTATGCAAAACATTTGTAACCGGTCATGTTATCTTATAGTTCCAGACCTCACAAGGGCATACATTATGTGAAAATTACAAAACTGGAACATAGTTTCAGTAGAAAAGTACAGCATAAGGATTCATGATGTCACAGTAGTTTTCACATGAACATGGTCAATTAACATTCCTTTCTCTGTTGTCTCTGAGAGTTCTATAACTCTTCTGCTTCTATTTCAAATGTCTATAAAAATAAACAACCGACTTCAGAGAATGCCTTGACCCATCACTAAACCTCATATCACTGCTCTTAAATCTCAAAAGTTTCACAGTTCAAAGTTTTAAGCTGTTTGTCAAATAGATATTGCAGAAACAACTGCAGAATACTCAGATAAAAGGTCTTTACACTCTGGAAAATCTTGCATATCTTATAACAGCTGGTTGTGTTTACATTATTTTAGCAACAAAACCATAACCATTGTTCAACTCTATTGGTGTCAGGCATTGCTCATTTCTGCCCAAAACACAATATTCTGATGCAAATTGAGACACATGTCATTAAATACACCATCATTTGGCCTGTTCTTGTACCATCAACTAAACTGTCTAAATCTTCTGATGTAAGTTTATGTGACGACACCTTCTGCCTCAAAACACTAAATGGCAAACTCATTTTAACAATATTGTCTTTTGCCAATATTGTCTACCTACCATTTCCAAACAACGTGTGTTTCTCGCAAAACATTTGTATGTAGCCTCTTACATAGCTTAAATTATACCAAGACTATGTCATAGCTGCAGTTCTCATCTGTAAGTTTTTCTCTGACCCTTTGTCAAAATATTACTGGCCTGTTCTTTTTTTCACTTTACACTCAATCTGTCCCTGTTTACTACATGTACAGCCTGTTTCACCTGCCTGACACTTACACTGCTCCTCATCAACTTTTTTTCAATGACAAATAAAAGTTTGCACTGATAGTGGCCAAGGAAAATTTAAATGACAAACTGTATTCTTTTTCTTACATGTTTTGGAATGTAACGTTCAATGTTAGTGTACAGTTGTGCCAAATCCACTGGATGTCATCATCTGATGGTAGTTCACATGTTATGTATTTATCAATAAACTGAACTATCTCTTTATCTGTATTTTTTTATTTTCAGCTGAAGAAAACAAACAAAACCAAGTACGGACCCTAAGCTGATGAGCTTGAAGCCATCAGGTCATGCTGTGCTCCCTGCCAAAATGCTGCGTGCCTCTAATAGGTTTAAGAAAGCACTAACCATCATCAAATTCCAGCATCTGCTTCAAAGACTCCTTTATTCTTCAATACATCATTCAGTTTAACTGATTTATGACCATTTTTTCCTTTTCTTAAAGCTATCACCATTTTGGACGCAACCTGTTAAATTTCTGACTTATACTGAGCAAATGTTTTATATTCTATGCAAATCAACCATCAGCATGGAAACTCTCATTAAAATAGCATGATAATATCAACTGGTACAGCCTGGTATCATGGTATGTATATCTGCTTTGCAGAAACAACACAGGAAAACATTTAGCTTAATCTGTATGATGAGAAAACTGCTTAACTTGACTATTTCTGTCTGCTGGATCCACATTCAAGACATCATCAAAATACTGATCTAACACTTCCTGACCAATGTCAACAGGCATGAGACATGTATCCTGAAACATTGCAGTGTTGTTGTCTATCATGTAATGGCTAATCATCGCCAACATCTTAACTATTTCTGTTTCTACATGACAATCTCTGTCTCTTCCTGAAACTTCATTGTCTTCTTCCCTACGAAACTCATTTAACCATGCTTCATTAAGCTCAAGTCAACTAAACCATGTACTACATTTTGCCCACCTTTGGGTAATGCTAACATTTCCATTGATAGGATGTGTAATGCTATCAAGTGCTCTTCTAAATTATTCAACCATGCCAATTCAGTAGGAATAGGAGCAACTGTCAAAGTGATTCCTGCATATTCTGGTGGCATTTCTCCTTTACTGATCTAATAATGACTGATTACATTTGTGTAGATACTCTTCACTAATACACTGCTCTGCTATTGCTGGCATTCCTTTCATCTTACTATAGTCTATAGTCCTATAGTCCTCCTTTTTACAACTTAAAACCTGATGTCCAAACAACAACCTATGGAAAACACAACATCTAAAATCTGGACCATCTTTGACTTCATTCAAAAACTTTTCCATAATAGTATCAAATTGCTCTGCCCTCTTTCTATTCTGCTGCTGCTTTAACTTTATACCTGCCGTAACATGTTTCATTTGTCCAGGATTTCCATGGTACTTCATTGTACTCACTGATTTTACCTTCTGCCTGTGTAACTCATTTAATGTATATGTGTATTTTTAATGTGATGCTTATGGATGAGTGCCATAGTTTCAGATTCAGCCTAAAATATGTCTGAGTTCTGTTCGCTTTGGTGGTTGAATTCTTTAGTTTTTTATGTTTCTTGGACACAGGCGGGCATTTCCCCCCTCCAGGTCCTTTTAAATGGTCTGTGGGTATAAACCACCAGCCGTTTCCCATTTTTTCCCATCGCTCTCAATGTTTGTTGTAGCTGGTTTCAAATGGGGCTTGGCTCTACTCACTCCCCTTTTGTAATAGCAATAAAGCCATCCTAAACAGAATGTGAAATATACCTCAGTGCATTACCATAAGGTGTGCTTGTTCCAATAAATCTTGGTAATTTTAGCCAGCCTGAGCCTCATGTAGTATACCATATATTGGGCATCATCACTAATGTATGGGGCATGTGTCATTTTTCTTTAAAAATATTGCCTCGCAGGTGTAAAATTCATAATCACATGTGCTGGCTTTGATCGTTTTTTAACGAGAGAGAGCAATGTAGTGTGGCTAGAAGTGGGCATGTGACGTACCTCGTCCAAGACATTTATGTAGTGGAGGAACAGAACGTAGCTGTCACCGACAAGTTGATAAGCCACAATGTCCCTATAAATAAATATATTATATCTTCTGCCATGAATGTCGGCTGGGTGGGGTGCAGTGGGGGGGGGGGCAAAATGCAGATGGGATCTCAAACAGCTCCCCTGGAATAAAATATAACCCAGTACTTCAACTAATCAGCCTTTAAATGTTTAAGTACTTACTTCTACCCCATTGACCAATACATGGTTAGTAACATTGTTGCATTGCATTATGGGTGAGGTTATCTGGTAATGAATGCATTTCAAATCAGACTCTTAATATTCTTGGTACAGAATCATAAGTACCAACTAAAAGCTCTGTAGGCACTGTCTGTTGTGTTTTAGATTCACAGAACATCACATTTGCGCCAGATGCAGAAAAACTTGTCCAGATCCTGGGATATTGGAGCTTGATAATCCCCACCTTATACAGCTCATTTAAAACAATAGGCCTTGTGAATTTTGTCCTATAATGCTATATCTTATTATTTGGATAAAGGTGTGCTGAGGCATTACACTATAATGTAACATAAAAAATTTTCTTCTTGTCCATCCCTCTCACACTTCAATCCAGATGTGAAGGCGCAAAAGAGTAACACAAGTTTTGATTGTAAATCAATAATATCTTTTTCCCCCACGAGTTAAATTTCTCAGGCCAGCTCAGCCATTTCACAAGCAGTAGATTTTTATGTCTATCTTAAAGCTCTTGTTTTTTATCAATAATAACTTGTTGTAGCTCTGGCTCTTAAAATGTGCCTTTCACTGTTTTGGCAGCAAAATACCTTCACAAAACCCACCTTAGTCTCATTTGATGTTGAAAAATGTTTAATTTTGTACTGGTGTCATAGTTGTTGAAACTGCTTACTAAAAACTCTGTGTCTGCATCTGGAGATTTTCCGGGACTTGGCACTAACTCAATATGTAAGGTAAAACAATTTTTAAGACACCTGACACATGCATATTTTGAAAATACATCAGTACATATCAGCAAGTAATGCACATTATTGTTTGCGACTGATTATTCAGTCATGTCAGCTAAATCAGTCTGAAACTGTTTTCCGATAACACTAACCAGCACCCTATTCCTTGGAAAATGTTTAGCAGCATTGGCATGGAGGGTATACACATCTAGCTCAAATACAAATTGTTTACCCTTGAGTAGCGCTGCTGTCACAACTGTACACTCCTCAACTGCCTTGCGAAGCTTACACACATCCCTGAGTCCTCCTGGATGAGCAGGGTTATAATAAATCATTGGCCTCCTACTTTCCATGATGGTGATGAAACAAGAATGAACACAGTATGCTTCTTACAAACCCTTTTATTCACATACAATTTAATTATTCTTTCCCACACATCGAGTCTCAAATAGTTTCCAAGTACATGAATTCAGGTAACTTTAATGAAGTCCTCATTGCTGATTTTTCATTTAGGATCGCGCTTGGCAACACTCTGGACAAGATCTCCTTCACCCTAGATGTTGTTCAAATCCAAAAAGTGCAGAATGGCTTTAACAAAAAGTGCAGTCCACAGCTGCTGCATAATGCAATCAAAGTGGCATAATAAATAGTAAGGGATCACCTGCAAACACTCTGGTGGATGGTGCTTCTGGCTGGAGTGGTTCACTGGTAGCAATTCTCTTTCCACTCCTTGTACATCACATCGTAAAGGAAATGGAGAACATTATTTTTTACCAACACCATAGAATGCCATTCTGCACACACAGCCGTGGGTCACATCTGCAGAACTTGCACTGGCAGAAGATAAAGGGGTGTTGACATGGAGAGCTGCAAGAGGAAATTGTGCCTGCAGGCTAAACAGTTTTTGCAGAGACCTCCAGTCCCACTGGATAAAGAAAAAAGTTGCAGAAGGCTGCCAGCCTTAGGGGTCTTGAGGCCGACCTGCCTCCGCCTCCTGAGGAAAAAGAGGTATTGATGTGCGTTCATAATGATGCTGGAAGTGTTAATGGTCCACGTCAAGTCCCTGGAAATCTGGACTCTGACGTATTTGAAGCTGTTGAACATTTCCACAGCTGCTCCTCTGATGAACATGGGAGAGGGGGTGTGGCTTCTCCTCCTAAATCTCCTTCTCCTTCTCCTCCACGATCAGCTTCTTGGTCTTCCCCAAAATGATGCAGAGGTTATTCTCCCCATACCAGTTGACCAGATCTTTCACACCCTGCCGATATGAGGACTAATCATTGAGGAACATCAGTCCTACTACTGCTGTCATCCACAAATTCTGCAATATGGTTGCCTGGAAGTATAGCTGAGTAGTTGTAGCTGAATAGCGTGTACAGCAGGGGGCTCAGGTGACACCCCCGAGGGAAGCCAGTGTTTAGGATAATGGCTCCCCCATTATCCTAAACAGAAGAGATGCCATGGATTTTGATGGTCTGTAACAGGTGTGTCAAAAAGTCCCGGACCCATTTGCATCCCCAGAGTCTGTGGGATTGACTGATGCAGAGCGGTTCTTCCAGGTCCACATTAATGTCAGTGTTATTCTTTTTTTTGGGTCAGGACGAGCCACTCAAAGAATTTGTCATTTGCTGTTTTTGAATTTTTCATGACTGGGTGAGAGCTACCGGGCAGTAGTAGTCATTCATGCTTTTTACTGCTTTACTTTTGGGCACGGGGATGATGGTAGATGTCTTAAACACTGGCACCACAGCCGAGGGGAGTGAGATATTAAACATATTTGTCCACACTCCTGTGAGTTCATGAGCACATTCCCTCAGAACCCTTCCCAGAATACTGTCTGGGCCTGCTGCTTTGTGGGGGTGAATGTGCTGCAGTGTTCTCTTCACATTCTCAGCGGACACAGTGAGGGGCAACTCACCTGGTGGGACAGTGAGCCTGAAGCTGGAGGAGGAGTTGGTGGCTTCAAAGCAGGCATAGAATACTGTATGTTAAGGCCCCTCTTCAGCCTCTGGGCACACTGCTTTCTCCTTCGTCTCAGCCGGTGTGTTCCCCTTCTCCAGCCCCCTGTCATCAGGACTCATAGTCTGTTTAACACTACATTGAGCTCTGGTTCAATAACTGCACTGGGATCTATGAGTTGAATTAGTTCAGATGAACTATACTTTACCATGTCCCCCATTTAACTGTCTTCACAGACACTGAAAATATTAAATTAAAATCAATTAAAATCATCCAGCGGCCTGTTGATGGTCTATAGCCATGGCCAAAAGTTTTGAGAATGACACAAGTATTGGTTTTGACAAAGTTTGCTGCTTCAGTGTTTTTTGATCTTTTTGTCAGATGTTACTATAATATACTGAAGTATAATTACAAGCATTCCATAAGGGTCAAAGGCTTTTATTGACAATTACATTAAGTAAGCAAAGAGTCAATATTTACAGTGTTGACCCTCTTTTTAAAAGACCTCTGCAATTCGCCCTGGCATGCTGTCAATTAACTTCTGGGCCACATCCTAACTGATGGCAGCCCATTCTTGCATAATCAATGCTTGGAGTTTGTCAGAATTTGTGGGTTTTTGTTTGTTCACCCGCCTCTTGAGGATTGACCACAAGTTCTCAATGGGATTAAGGTCTGTGGAGTTTCCTGGCCACAGACCCAAAATTTTGATGTTTTGTTCCCCAAGCCATGTAGTTATCACTTTTGCCTTATGGCAAGGTGCTCCATCATGCTGGAAAAGGCATTGTTCGTCACCAAACTGTTCTTGGATGGTTGGGAGAAGTTGCTCTCAGAGGATGTTTTGGTACCATTTTTTATTCATGGCTGTGTTCTTAGGCAAAATTGTGAGTGAGCCCAGTCCCTTGGCTGAGAAGCAACCCCACACATGAATGGTCTCAGGATGCTTTACTGTTGACATGACACAGGACTGATGGGAGCTCTCACCTTTTTTTCTCTGGACAAGCTTTTTTTCCGGAAGCCCCAAACAATCGGAAATGGGATTCATCAGAGAAAATTACTTTACACCAGTCCTCAGCAGTCCAATTCATGTACCTTTTGCAGAATATCAGTCTCATCATCAGTCCCTGATGTTTTTTCCTGGAGAGAAGTGGCTTCTTTGTTGCCCTTCTTGACACCAAGCCATCCTCCAAAAGTCTTTGCCTCACTGTGCATGCAGATGCACTCACACCTGCCTGCTGCCATTCCTGAGCAAGCTCTGCACTGGTGGTGCCCTGATTCCGCAGCTGAATCAACTTTAGGAGATGGTCCTGGCATTCGTTGGACTTTCTTGGGCACCATGAGGCCTTCTTCACAACAATTGAACCTCTCTCCTTGAAGTTCTTGATGATCCGATAAATGGTTGATTTAGGTGCAATCTTACTAGCAGTAATATCCTTGCCTGTAAAGCCCTTTTTGTATAAAGCAATGATGACTGCATGTGTTTCCTTGCAGGTAACCATGGTTAACAGAGGAAGAACAATGATTTCAAGCACCGTCCTTTTAAAGCTTCCAGTCTGTAATTCTAACTCAGTCAGCATGACAGAGGGATGCCCAGCCTTGTCCTCATCAACACTCTCACCTGTGTTTACGAGAGAATCACTGACATGATGTCAGCTGGTCCTTCTGTGGCAGAACTGAAATTCAGTGGAAATGTTTTTTGGGGGGATTAAGTTCATTTTCATGGCACAGTGGGACTTTGCAATTAATTGCAACTCATCTGATCACTCTTCATAACATTCTGGAGTACATGCAAATTGCCATCATAAAAAATTAGGCAGTAGACTTAACAGAATTAACATTTGTGTCATTCTCAAAACTTTTGGCCACGGCTGTACATCAACACCGAATATTTATGGGCCTGTAGCACTGACCCACTGCAATACATTAATTACCTCAGGAAAACTGGGCTGGTCTGGCTGTCGGGCTGGTCGGAGCAGATGACCGGGTGGAAAAGCTTGCGATCTTTTGAAGCCAAACACCTGCTCAGAATGTACACAAAAGTGTAGACATATCCATTTACCCCCACAATTTTGATCAAATCAAATCACGTGGCTCTGATGTAGTGAGGTCGCGATGGATGCAAGGCTTTCAAAGGCTTTCAGTAAGAGGTTGCAGTAATTAAACCTCTCCTTAAAAAAACTACTTCTGATCCTGGTGTTCTCGCTAGCTACAGACCCATATCCAACCAAATACCCTACAAATCAATTATGTGATTATTTGCAAAGAAATCATGTTTTCGGTCAAAATTCAAGTTCAACATAGCACAGAAACAGCACTGGTGAAAGTTACCAACAGTCTTCTCATGCTCTTAGATAATGCTTTCCATTCTTGTGCTGTTGGGTCTTAGTTCTGCTTTTGATACTATTGCCCACAGGATTCATTACAGAGATTGGAACATGTCATTGGGATTAAAAGGAACTGCTCTGGGCTGGTCTTATATTTTAGATAGGTTCAAGTTTGTTCATGTTAACAATGATTCCTCTGTGTATACAAAGGTTAGTCATGGAGTTCCACAGGGCTGGCTGGCAGGGCTCTATGCTAGGACCAATACTTTTCACCCTATATATGCTTCTCCTAGGTAATATTATCAGGAAGCACCATGTAAATTTGCAAAAAATGTTGTTAAAAATGCCAATGATACCCAGCTGTGTATATCTGTAAAGCCAGATGAAACTAATCAGGTAGTCACACTTCTGCTTTGTCTTAAGGACATAAAGACCTGGATGACTTGTATTTTTTTTTACCTCTAAACTCAGACAAAACTGAAATCATTGTATCTGGCCCCAAACATGCCAGAAAAAAACAATAACTAAGCATATAGTCACTCCGGACGGCATTACCTTGGCCTCCAGTTCTACTGTAACAAACCTCAGAGTCATTTTTGACCATGATTTGTCGTTTGTTTCACACATGAGAAAGAGGTCTCTGAGATATCCATGTTTCACCTGTGCAGTATTGTGAAAATTAGAAAAATGCTGTCTCAAAAGGATGCTGAGAAACTCGTCCATACATTTTTTACCTCTGGACTAGACTACTACAACTGACTTTCTTTATTGCTATCAGCATGTCTCCATAAGTTTGTAAAACATCTCCAGTTGATTCAAAATACTGCAGCACAAGTACCGACAAGAACTAGTTTTCATTTCACTCCTGTGTTACCCTCCCTGCATTGCCCTTGGTTTAAATCCAGAATAGCATTAAGATAGGCAGGAAGCTTTATTGTGATTGTAAACAAAGCGTACAATGAAATTTAAAGTGCAACTCCATATGATGCAACAACAAACACACACACACCACCAAAAAAGTTTTTATAATATTAGGGTATGGTTGGGGGATAGTTTAACTTAAGAGGGAATTTAAAGTGCAAGTAGCTGTGGGGAAGAAAATGTATCACATTGTGATGCCATGATACAAGCTGCTTTCATTGGCTGCTTGATAAAAAGCAAGCAGTAGTTTGCTAAAAAGTAATATCAGAAAGTGCAGACACTGCTGTGCCTTTTTTGTTGTTGCACAGGTGTTGGCTGTCTAGGGGAGGTCGTCAGAAACAAGACTGCCCAGCAATTCAAAGCTGTTCACACTGTCAAAACAATCCCCATGGTGCAGGTACAGTGCCCTGCTTCCTCCTAAAGTCCAGAATAATTTCTTTAGTTTTGTCTGTGTTTAGTGTTTAGTTCCCTCGCCTAGGAGGGAAGCAGCTGGACAGTTGGCTTCCAAGACCCACACTTCAAACAAAAGGAGCTGGTGAAGAGCCGGGGCCACGAGTTGAGAGGCAATGATTTGGGAATCAATAATCAATTCTCAAAGAAGGAAAAAATATCCTGGAGATGGGAGGGGCCATCATTGCAGCTGACAAACTGTATGTTAACAGCCAACTTTACCGTGACCGCGACAACACTCCTTGGCTTTACTAACTTTCTTCCCCTCTCACACAGCTTCATCCCAGATAATACAGTATGCATCATTTCTCATCATAACCCCAGCTGTTATTTATACAACACGGTGCACTCCAAGGTAATGTCTGTTATAACTCTTAGGCAGTTATATTGGCTTTTCGTTTATTGTTGTTTCTATATGTCCTGTATGTTCTTTTCTCCTCCTTCAGATTTTTAGTCATTTAAAATGATTAAGACTTGTTCAGTGACTAAAACTCACATATCCTCACATGCGCACCATGTCAAACACTCACACTCACAAGCAACAAACAGACTCACACACACACACTCACTCTCATATACAACATGTACATACACTCACACACTCTCTCTCTCTCTCTCACACACACACAGGCACATATACATTTACACATCGGCTACACTTAACTAGTTTACTTAGATATGGACACATTTAAGCTTGTCACTTCGAATGTTCATGGAATTAGCTCAGAAAAAAATATTCTAAATATTTAACCACCTAAAAACCTTACAAGTAGACATTGTCTTATTACAGGAGGCTCACATAGCAAAAACAGCAGAACATATACCCACCGCATTTTCCTCACAGCTACTATAGCTCGCTACAACTCAAAACAAAGAGGTATCGCCATCATGATCAACAAGAGTAAATTTTAGCTATAATTGTGGGGTGTTTAGGGTACCCTATCCCTTTTTCTCTTTCACTCTGCTTGCTCTGTGATTTCAACAATATTAACTTAGAGATATACAAATCAAGCAGGCTCCTCACTGCACTATGCATTGCCAAGAAAACTATCCTCATGAATTGGAAGACCAAAAACAACTTAAACTTAGGCCAGTGTAGGAAACTTTTCTGAGACCATTTCTCTGCGGAGAGAAAGTCTGCTTCCTCCAAAAACCAATTAACTGAATTCCCACTGGTTTGGGCTCCAATAATTAACATCACTAACTAGCATGG
This sequence comes from Psettodes erumei, assembly GCA_016785225.1. Taxonomy (NCBI): domain Eukaryota; kingdom Metazoa; phylum Chordata; class Actinopteri; order Pleuronectiformes; family Psettodidae; genus Psettodes; species Psettodes erumei. The sequence continues at coordinate 35,942 of JAFBJZ010000364.1, read as the reverse complement.
GCAGCTGCTGTCTCTCTGTACACTCTGCTCGTCTGTTGGTGGCGTGGGGTCCTGGATGCAGCAGGTGTATGGTGCTCCCTGTGGGCTTGGGGGCTTGGGCTACGTGTCCCACGAGGGATCCTTCCATTCACTGGGGGGCTGTGCCCCAACTTGGCTACCCCTTGCTGGGGAAGGGCGGTGCTGGTCCCAGGTTATCTTGGCTCTGCTGCTGCTGGGGGCTGGCCGGCAATGGGGCTCTGGCGATGCCCCTGTCCTGGCTTGGGCAATGCTGACCACTGGTGTTGCCTCTGTGCTCTGATGAGGAACTCACCGCCCCCCAAATTTTTACTGCATGATTGTCTAACATATCACAAACACGGTTAGGGCATGGAGGGTCGGGGTAACAAGATGGAGGGCTTAAAACTTTCCTTTTTGATAAAAAATTATAGCTTCTTTATAGTGTCTTTCTCCCATCTCTCTCTTTCAACCCAACTCGTCGAGGCAGATGGTCACTCAGCTCTGAGTCCGGTTCTGCTTGAGGTTTCTGCCTGTTAAAAGGAAGTTATTCCTCTCCACTGTAACCAAGTGCTTGCTCATTGCCAGGAATGTTTGGTTTCTGTCTCTAATACTGTGAGATATATAAAGTGCCTTGAGATAATGACTATTGTGAATTGGCACTATACAAATAGAATTGGATTGAACAGGCGTAATTGGATTATATTATAGTAAAAGTAAGTAAGTAATTAAGTAGTAAGTAAGAATTCACGAGAATTAAAATGAGGGTAAGTTTAAGGATAAATTGACCTTGAATTAAAATGTTGATAATATTTACAGTAAATCAATTTCAGACATTTAAACTAAGAATACTCTCTGAAAGAGGGTCCTACCACACATGCCTTGAAACAGATTTCACAAAAGCTGGAAAGAACGTGATGTTCACTAAAATGGAAGAATTCCTCCGAGCCTGGAAAGACATTCAAATGAAAGAAACCTCTCCATAATGCCAGAATCGCCTTTTATTCATCATAATAGAAGAAAATAAGAACAACCTCCGGTTTACTTTTACTACTGTAGCCAGTCTGAAAGGGACTAGATGTAGATGTTTCTGAGCTAACTTCAACAGTCTCTTTATGTAAGCCATCATCCTGTCCTTTAGATACAATTCCAAAAGTTATTTTTCCATTCAACGAATACATCCATGTTACATCTGATCAGTTTTCAAATTAAAAATGACCACACACACAGTCTTTATTGGAAGGTTCTCTCGACACAGGTAGAAAAAAATCCAAATGTAGGAGACAATTGTAAAAAAGAACAACTCCAGTATTTCATGAATTACCCAGAACAGCTAGTAAACAGTAGTTTACAGACCTGATCCTACAGGATTTGGGGGTTATGAATTCCTCAAAAGTAATCTTACGGCCACCTTGAACCACCATCCTGTTATGCACTTCAGTGTGTTCCCACAGGAAACCAATGTAACATTAATCACCACCGTAATGAATACTGTATGTTCAATGCTGCATTACGTTGTCCCAGCTGTTTCCACACATATACACCTTACACACCTCTATAGCCTCTGAAGAAAATTAATCATACTTTCAAGGGGAAAAATATACAATGTTTTACAGTAAGTCATTGACAATCGATCAGGTTATCTCTGTGGAGTTTTAAAAATATTTTTAAAAGTTTTATCAGATTACTTATTTTATTGGAAATTATTTATTTCCACACTTAGTTTTTTATCTTAAAATATGATTTTAGAAGTGTACAAAATGTACATTTTTAAAGTTTTATATCATCTGCATTTTAAATAAAAAAATCAAAATATAACATCAAAGAACTAAAATGATGAATGTTTCAGTTTTTTTCAGTTTCAGTTTTGTACATCTTTCCAAATTACATATTTTACTAGAAGTTGAAGTGGCCTTCAAACTGGTCTTGACAGTGTATTTATCAATGGATTACTACTGACAGTATCTCAGAACACACTGAAACACACACATCCATGCATACAGTGAAAAACAAACTGCCAGGTTCATTCTTGAGTGCAGTATTGGAAGGAGATGTGTTTTCATTGGCGCATATCAGTAGACAGACTGATCAGCGCACACACACACACACACACACACACATACACTTAATTTCCATGACCACTGAACCCCAGCTGACAGGCTGTCAGTGGGGCAGGGGAAAAAGACATCTTACAATCCACTACTGTGAGTGCTTGAATGTGTATGAGTGCTTCAACAAGACATGATTCCTTCTCAAATCTCAACCCAAGAATCATCATACAGTAGGTGTGTTGTGTGGCTGCATGTATTCTCTGCAACAGCAACACACACTCTCACTCACTCACTCTAAAAGCAGGAGCATTGAAGTTCAACAGCTGCATGAAAAACTGCAAAGTGCTTGTTTCATCAGCCCTGGGAAATCAAACTCCACATTTTCATTCCTTCTTTATCTCGTTGCACCTCACAGCCAACATGACATTTATGAACATGGATATACAGTATGTGTGTACGAAAATAGGCCTACTTGAGTATCTCTTATTCAATAAACAGACCACAATAACAATAGTCCAGTGCTGAGTGCTTGCCTGCTCAAGCAAACCTCAATGTTTGACATTCGGTGACCTAATTAGATTGAACTCAGCCTTGATGACATGAAAGAAAGAAACTGATTCAGAAAATCTCCAAAGTATCATTGCAAAAGCAGATGTGTTGTTTAATTGTGAATGTTTTAATTTATCAGTCACAGGGGGCTTAACCAAATCCCAGCGTAAACTGTGTGAGAGGTAGGGTACACCCTGGATAGGTCACCAGTCTGTCTGAAGTCTATTACACATAGAGAGACAACTCCACACCAACATGTAATTCCTCTATCCAGCATGTCCTTAACATGTTGAAGAAGAACCATGATGTGCATGGGTAGGGTGAGGACTGGTTCTCAGGAATTTATTTCATACGCTTATGAAATTAAATTAATAAAATTAATTAAATAATCAGATCAATCAATTTATTGGATAAATCGGATTAATCAAATTATCAATCAACTAAATCTACTGAATTAAATTAATAATAGGATTATTAATAATTGAATTGATAATGGAGCACCACCCTGTAAACCAGGGACTGAGAGCCAACCCAGTTATTATCAATCTCAGGACATAAAGGGAAAGTGCGAAATCCAAGCACTGACCCTTTGCCAACCAGCAGTCCCTACAAAGTATCACCAACAATAACCACAAGATTCAGTAGCTTCAAATACAATACTGGTTTATTCATCCACAGTGTCAATTGGCATTATAATGCTTGAAATAAATAAACAACAGTAGATCTATCTACTACCACAGCAAACAACTACCACTACAGTAAGTGATACACAGTACAGTGAGGTACTGGGTAGGGTACAAGGTACAGTAAGCATGCACAGGGATGTCTCTGTGTGTGTGTGTGTGTGTGTGTGTGTGTGTGTGTGTGTGAGAGAATAAGGGGGAGGGGTGAAGCCACATGGGTGGTTACACCAAGATGGCGGCTCCCCACGAGGATTCAAAGTGGAGGTGTTTGTAGGTTCAAGTGTCTCCACATGGTTGGTCCTGTGTCCACCCTTCTTTGTTTCCATGCAGGAACACGTGTGTGTGTGTGTGTGTGTGTGTGTGTGTGTGTGGTGTGTAGAGAGCGGAGAGGGGAGAAGGAAAGAGAGAACATGTATAAACTGAAGCCGAGGCTCTAATTAACGCTCAGAGATGGTGATCTCGCTCCCTCTCACTACTCAGCAGTAGATTTTAACTTGAGTGAGTTAAAGCTAGTGGCCAGTCCTTTATTTAGCAAGATTACACCCATGATCTCTGTGGCGCTACAGCCAAATGCTTCAGCCGACCCAGACACGTTCCAGAAGCTAACAAAGTAAACAATCACAATCACCAAGGCAACGGAGGGACAGGGTAGTCCGATCATACACAACAGGGTTGTGGCAAGGCAAGCTGGATCCCTCGTAGGCAGTGTACAGGATCAGCTGAGTGGACTCGAGGGGAGGAGGTGGCGATCGTTGTCGTCACTCTGATGAAATCCTTTCATCCTTCTGCAGGTTGGTGGGAGATCAGTGGCTGCGTTGCTGTCTCCGTAAAATTCGGATTCCAGAGTACTCAAAAATAAATAAATAAAGGGAAAAAAAGTCTGCGGCACAAAATAAACAGGAGGAAGCCTGGACTCATCCTGCGAGTTAATGACTTGTGGCCCAAAAGAAAGGGAAAGATGCCAAGAGAACTGGGGAAAAAGTGGCGGAGAAAAAAGATCTTAAGAAAAGGAGGTAAAATGAGAAGACATATCACTCTGTGCTTCCTTTCAAGGTCAAGGTTCTTTATTGTCATGTGCACAACAATTACAGGAGTAGTCATTGGCAATGAAATTCTTGGGTCTCAGGCTCCTTCGGCATTGCAATATAGAGAACGAAGATTAAAAGGAAAGAAAGTAAAATGCAAAATAAACGCAAGTAGTGCAAATAAACAAAAAAACAAACATAAATAGTAGACAAATAAACGTTAAGTAGTAGATTGTCTTTTATAGTGCAGATGGAGTTTAAAGCGTATATAAAATGTAATAAATAATAAAGTGACAAAAATGACAGCTCAGGAGTTTAATAGTCTTATGGCCTGTGGAATGAAACTGTCCCTGAGTCTGGTGGTGTGAGACCAGATGCTGCGGTACCATCTGCCAGACAGCAGCAGCTGGAACAGTTTGTTGCTGGGGTGGTCGGGGTCTTGAGTGATCCGATTGGCCTTCTTCCTACACCGCTGGGTGTAGAGGTCTTCCATGGATGGCAGCTCCATCCTGGTAATGTGCTGCGCAGTTTTCACCACCCTCTGTAAAGTTTTGCGGTTGAGCAACGGAGCAACTGCCGTACCAGGCGATGATGCAGCTGGTCAGGATACTCTCGATGGTGCACCTGTAGAAGCTGCAGAGTATCCTGGTGTCCATGTTGAGCCTCCGCAGTCTGTGGAGGAAGAAGAGCTTCCTGTAATCCACAATCAGATCCTTAGTTTTTCTGATGTTGAGGTGGAGGTTGTTGTCCTGACACCAAGATATCAGGGCTCTGACCTCCTCTCTGTACGCCGTCTCATCGCCGTCGGTGATCAGGCCGATGACGGTCGTGTTGGTGTCGGAAAAATTGACGATGGTGTTGGAGCTGTGCATGGCTGCAGTCATGCATGAACAGGGAGTACAGCAGGCTCAGCATGCAACCCTGGGGGGTGCCGGTGTTGAGAGTCAGGGTGGAGGATGTGGTGGTGTCTATTCGCACTACCTGGGGTCTGCCCATCAAAAGTGTTGAGTCCAAGGACCCTGAGCTTCACGACGAGCTTGGAGGGCACAATGGTGTTGAATGCTGAACTGTAGTCAATGAACAGCATTCCCACATATGTGTTCCTCTGGTCCACCTCTTCCATCCTCTGTGGATCTGTTTGCCCTGTAGGCAAACTGCAGGGGGTCCAGTGAGTCAGGAAGAGAGGATATGATGAATGATTTGACTAGCCGCTCAAAGCACTTCATGATGATGGGGGTGAGTGCCACTGGGTGGTAGTCATTCAGGCAGAAGATGTTGGACTTCTTTGGAACAGGGACGATGGTGGACTTCTTGAAGCACGTGGGGACCACAGACTGGAGCAGAGACATGTTGAAAATGTCTGTAAGCACATCTGCCAGCTGATCTGCACACACCCTGAGAGTTCGACCAGGGATGCCATCAGGTCCAGGAGCCTTGTGTGGATTGATCCTTTTCAAAGATCTGCACACATCTGCCTGAGTTAGAATCAGTGGGCAGGGGCCCTGGGCCTTCTGCACCTCCTCAGCCAGGGAGTGGCTCTCAAACTGTGCAAAGAAAATGTTCAGATCATCTGGGAGAGACGCAGACATCTCCTCAGCATCGCTCATTGTCCTTTTACAGTCTGTGAGTGTCCGTTAGTCCAGACCACATGCTTCTAGAGTTGGAGCCCTGGAAGTTGGACTCCACTCTGTCCCTGTACTGCCTCTTTGCACTACTAATAGCTCTCCGGAGCACGTACCTGGAGTTCCTGTACTGCTCCAAATCACCTGAGTTGTAGGCGTCAGTCCGTGCTTTAAGTTTGACACTCTTCTCCATTAACCCAGGGCTTCTGATTTGGGAATGTCCTACAGTAATCCATGGGACGTCATCGATGCATTTGCCGATGTAGCAAATGACCACGTCTGTGTGCGTGTTTATGTTTTTATCCTGAAACACACCACTCTGTTGTGCTGAAGCAGTGCCGTAGAGCCGAGTCTGATTGGGCGGACCAGCACTGAATGGTCCGCGTCATCGGTCTGTCCCGCTTGAGTTTCTGCCTATAGGAAGGCACAAGCAGGATGGAAGCGTGATCTGATTTGGCGAAAGGAGGTCGGGGGAGGTCCCTATATCCATCACAGAAGGGAGAGTAAACATGGTCCAGCATGTTGCCTCCTCGCGTAGGGCACCTGATGTGTTGGTGGTATCTCAGCAGGACTTTCCTCATGTTGGCTTTGTTAAAGTCCCCAGCCACAATAAAAGCAGCCTTGGGCCGCGAGGTCTCTGTCCTGTCAATAACTCCATACAGCTCATCCACGGCTTGGTTCGTGTCAGCGTGTGGTGGAATGTACACCGCTGTTAGCACAACCAATGTAAACTCCCTCGGCAGATAATAGGCCCGGCATCCGATCATGAGGTGCTCCATGTTAGGAGAACAGTCAGATGAAATAATCTCCACATCTGAGCATCACTGGTTGTTGACCATGAAGCAGACACCTCCCCCCTTGCTCTCCCCGATGTTATTGTCCTTTGGTGATCAAGTGGAGTAAGAATGAGGTGATGCGTTGAGTACAGCTTGGAACACTGGACAGCAAGGAGGAGTAGGGTCGACCGGCTTATATCTCCTAGGTGAAGCTGCGGTCATGTGACCGGGGGGCGAAGGGTCTCTGACCAGTGAGGGGCCAGTATCAAAGTTCAACTTGAGCCCTGGCCATGCCTCCACCCCCTGGTGAGGCTTGGCATGTTTTTTCTTTAGTTGCGTCTTCTATCTTGATAGCAATTGACTAACTTCATTCCCCTGCTATAAAGTTACCGGGTGGGAGGACGCGGTAGTTCCTGGTCCATCACTTTCATGGGTCAATCTTAATCTCAACCTGACCATGTTCATTTTAGGGTTCAGTTTAGGGTCAGTTTAGGGTCATTGCAGTCTCAACAATGAGACTGCAAGTGCAGAGTAGAAGTTTCTTTGCTGGGTGAATAATTACAGTACTGTATGTGAGAGTGTGAGATTCTCAGTGATTCAGGAGGAAAAAAGTATGAAGACACTGCCCCTTTGCACTGAAGAAGTAAGACCAACTATTGAAAATGTCCCCTTCTGAAGCTAATTGACTAGGAGGAGATCCTCGGAAAGATCTGAACAATGCTACAGAGATCACATCTCGTAATAAACATGGGGAAACCCCCGGGAGAAACTGGGGATATGGAAGGACATTTGGTGGGCTGCTCAGATGCTGCAACCATGACAAGATTTGTGACTGGAGAAAGATCAGTGAATGGATGGGTGTCATTCAATGTGTGGGTCTATCTGTCTCTCTTGCTCTCCATGTCTCTCTCCCTCCAGCAGGTATGGGCATGGTGCAGTCCTGACTTTCAGTAATTGCCAGTTTGTATCCTGTGGTTTCTCAGCAATCTTTTTAGCTTTATTTCTTTGAGGTTGTGTCTTGGTTTTGCTTGTTAATGTCCTTTTGTCTGCCTCTCAGATCCCTGTACATCTCCACACCTGTTCCTGCTCTGAATTGCAATTTACCTGGTGCCTGCCCACCTGTGGGAACCCACAGTGCCTGCTCTGTTTCCTCTGACCTAGGTCCTACACTCCACCACTCACCTGTCCTGCACACCATTAGAACATTTCACTTGCTTTTGGAGTGACATACGGAGCTCAACATCCCACATCCACCACCAATTGACCCCTTGGCCAACTAATCAACAGAACTCTGAGTGTCCTCTGCTTTTTTTTTTTTTTTTAAAGTCCTTTTTTCCTATGGAATTTGTTTTTGAGTCTTTGCTTCTCAGCGTGACCTTTTGTTCACCAGCTGGAAACCCTGTGCCTCGTCTTTTTTTTCCAGTTCTGTATGTTGAGAGACTTTAAGTTTACAGTTTTTCCTTGATGTGAGAGATTTTTTGTTATATTCCTTTTGCTTTTCAAAGACCCTGCCTTTTATAATAAATCCTGAGAAAGCCTGACCTGTCTTCCTGATGCCTTTTGTCTGCCATAGATAAGTTAATTTCTATTTTCACAAAGAGACACTGGGTTTAACATATTTTCCAGCAATACTAGTACATCTCTAGTACATCTCATACGAGCGGTGTTTAAACGGTACAGTGTGACAATAATATTTCCCTCCCTTTATCCAAGTGGCAAGTTTTCAGTTATCTCTCTATACTCATATCTCTATTATATCTTTTGGTTGATGTATCCACTCACATCATCCAATCAAATATAATCCAATACAACAGCACAAAGCTTATTATGTTGAGTTTTTCAAGAAACTATGTCAAGGCTGATTTGATTTGAAACCATGGTCAACTTGAGGCAGTGTTTTGAGATGCTGTTTACATGTTGAAATATGTTTTGCATGTACATACAGGGCAGTGTATATACTATTTATATTAGTAATGTGAACAGAAGAAGATAGCAAAAGCTCCAGACTAATCAGAAAGCAGACTGAAGGGTGAGAGAGATAGCAGCTGGGGGTTTCTGTGTCCTGTCATGGATTATAGTTTGAGCCTTTAGCTGTTTTTAGCTGTGTGCACACATCAAATGCCACCAGCATTTTTCTAATCCACAGGGACACAACTTGGCATCCACTGGAAACCTCCCTCACTGTGACAGTTTTAGCTCACTGACTCACTCGGTGTATTTGTATGTGTGTCTGTGTGTCTGTGTGTGTGTGTTTGTGTGTGTACGTCTGCATATGTATGTGTTATTGTGTCCATAACAAACTCTCTCCCTTTTCCCTTTGCAGCTATGCTATTGTGTCTTCTCTGTTTGAGGGATTCAAAATAAGCACATCAACAGCCCCCCACACACAAACACACGTACACTAGGGATCCCCAGAGATAATCTTTGTTACTCTCCCCCTTTTTCACTCTCTTTTTTGGCTCTCTCATTTTTTAACTGTATAATTAAAACAAATTTCAGTATCATCGACACCCTGTATCATTTATATATATAAAAAAAGTAAAATAATATTGGTTACTGTACCTAGAATAGGAATAGAATTATGTCCCTGTTCTGTTTAACACAAAGACTGACCTAAACACAAAGAAATAGAGTAGATCTTAGTAGCGACACATCACAGAGACATGGTATGGTAATTAGAGTCAAACCCACTGCCCACTAACATGGTTTTAAAGCAACTCTTGTCCAGTTTTTGCCCTCTAAATTTGAAATGCACATACAGTGGGGTCCAAAAGTTTGAGGACCTCACTGTAGATCAGGGAATTCAAAATTCTTTTAGCCACATATAGAGCAACACTCCCTCCCTTTTTGTTCCTCCTGTTCAAGTCACCGGTTCATACATTTCATCAGTGAAAGTAAAAAGGGTCCTTGGGCATTTTAGGTCTGTCAGAGCCCCTCTCCCGGGAAACCTGAGCAGCAATTTCTGGATTTCTGGATCCTATGCCATGTTCTGTCACTCCTGATCCACAGCTATCTTGAAGCTTTCGCCTCCTGTGAAGCTCTGCTAATGGCTTGTCTTTAAGCACCCCAGGAGGTTATAAGCCTTGCACAGTGACTTTTTTTCTGTATTTAGCATCAACCTTCAGCACTTTGTCATGGCACCAGCGGTCATGCCCCCCCACCCCCCAACTGCTGAGGATGTTCTTCCAATGTTCCTCTTTCTTGGCACAAGGGACATGCTGCAGTCACGTGAAGTTACAGTAAATCTCTCCTTAAAAAGCCTACTTTTGATCCAGATGTGCTTGCCAACTATGTACCAATCCGCTTGTTAAGTTCTGGCGTAGCAGTGTTTGTCCACCCTTTCTTTTCAACATGCCACAGTGCTGTGTCCTGTGGCATGTTGTGTACTGTTTAAATAGATCTGATTCCAAAACGAATCTGCAATTGTCATTCTCACAATTTTCTTGTGATGAGAAGGAGAATAGGAAATGGTGGCAATAAGTTTTGTTCTAACCAAGCAAGAGCCCAGCTGATACTGCCTTACCTGTTCTACTTATGCATATACACAAGTGTACAACCTGTCTTCTATAGGTTATTATAACTGAACATCTACTGCCATATATTCCTTACCTCACTACTTTATTACTATATTTTAACTTATTCAACTATTTTATCTTAGATAAAGGTCATAGATTCCTATTTTTACTTCATCTTCACCTTCAACTTCACCTTTGAGCATTGTTGGAGGGAACCTGAGATTTAAGATTTTCATCGCTGCTTGACCATCATGCTTTGCTTGAAATGATGGGAAGACTGCCCCTGACCATCACAGACATACTCATATCACAGTGGTGATGATAAAGGAACAGATCAACCAAACAATGCTGACACTGTTACTCAAAGATTAGTCATGGAGTTCCACAGGGTTCTGTCCTAAGGCTGATACTTTTCACCCAATACATCTCCAGGTAATATTATCAGGAAGCACCAAGCAAATTTCCAGTGCTATACTGATGATACTCAGCTGAATCTAACTATGGAACTAAGTTATGGAGCTAAATCAGGGTAACATTTTTGTACATAACTGAAAAAAGAAAATTTGAAAATGAAAATACAAGGTTTGATCAATTATGAAATCTCCTTTTGAATAAATTCTTTATTTTCATTTTTCACTTTGATATGTGGTATATTTTGATATTTGAGGTCTAATTTTATCAGTTGCAGATTTTATTTTTTACAGCTACAAATCTAATTTTTTGCTTTTGGAAGTAGTTTCACTTACAGATTGCATATTTTCACTTTCAGACTTTTGGCACTAATGTAGCATGGGGGCGCAGTATCAGCAGTGAGGGACATGGAATCGTGAGTGACAGTATAACAAACATAACTCAGGCTGAGGACCGACCATCTTCGAGAATTCGCCTTCAGGACACGTAGTTAAGTACTGTGAACAATGTACACTGTGACCCAATACCTTCTATGAATTAATGTGATTGGCAGTGGAAAAAATGTTAAAAAGCTCCATTTAGCGAGCTGTTTTAGATATCCTGGATATCCTCACAGCCAAGCTGGCTGACTTGGACCCCCCCACCATGTGCGTCTGGTTCAAAAACTTCCTCACTGACCTCTCACAGAGTGTCAAGACTGTTATAACAGGAGATCATCCACCTGACACTCAGCACTGGCTCTCCACAGGGCTGTGTGCTGAGCCCTCTCCTGTACACCATCTGTACCTATGACTGCACTCCCACAAACCCCTGCAACACCATCATAAAATTTGCCGATGACGCCCCACTGGTGGGGGACAGGATGACAAGGGACAAGGATGACAACACAGTCTACAGAGATGAGGTCCAGCGGCTGACAGAATGAAGTGACAGAAATAATCTAACCCTTGTCACCAGTAAAACCAAGGAGGTGGTCATGGACTTCCGGAGTTGCAAAGTTGACCACCCCTCCACACACACACACACACACACACACACACACACAAAAGGTGACAGTGAGGCAGGTGAGGGTGTGGTCTGAGTGGGCTATGGAGGCACTTCAAGACTGTTTTAAGTGCACTGACTGGGACATGTTCAGGGAAGCTGCCACCTACAATAACCAGACCAAAAGCGTGCTCATGGTCAAAAATCCAGGACTTTTTCCATGATACCAGCAAAACCAGGAACATGTGAAAAGGCATATGAGACATCACAAATTACAGGATAGCTCCTCTGAACAACTTCTTTGGGAGGTTTGATGCAGTGAACAGTACCCCTGCAGAGAAAGCTGTTTCCCAGCAGAATGAAAGGGCTCTCTGTCTGAACAGCTGATGTACAGAGATGAGAGAGTCTGAGGAGACTCAACACACTGCAGGCTCCAGGTCCTGATTACTGGGTGGGTGCTCAGGGACTGTGCAGATCAGCTACCTTGGGTTCTGGCTGACATTTTTAACATCTCTCTGGATCAAGCCATAGTCCCATCATGTTTCAAGAACACCACCATCATACCACTGCCTAGAAAACTTCAGATCACCTCTCTGAATGATTACTGACCTGTCACACTCACTGCCATCATAATGAAGTGCTTTGAGAGGCTGGTAAAGGAGCACATCACCTCCAGACTCCCACCTCCCACATTTGACCCCTGACTGTTTGCCTACTGACCAAATTGATCCACTGAGGACGCCATCTTCTCTGTTCTCCACCTGAGCCTTGATCACCTGGAGCAGAGGAATACTCATGTGCGGATGCTGTTCCTGGACTTCAGTTGAGCTTTTCACACCATCATCCCACAGCATCTGGTAGGCAAACTCGGACCCCTGGGCTTCAGCAACCCCCCTGTGTAACTGTCTGCTCAACTTCCTTATTGACAAGACCACAGCCAGTGCGGGTATGTAAGAAGAAGATCACCCTCAACACGGGCTCCCCTCAGGGCTGTGTCCTGAGCCAATTTACTGTTCACCCTGTTGACACATGACTGCATCCCCAGAGCTGCCACCAAACACTTTGTGGAGTTCGCGGATGACACAACAGTGGTGAACCTCATCAGGGATGACTACTTGGCCTACAGAGAGGAAGTGGTGCAGTTGGTGGGCTGGTGCAAAGTCAACAGCCTGATCCTGAATGTGGACAAAACCAAAGAGATTATTGTTGACTTCAGAAAGAACCAGCCCAGCCATGCTTCACTTCTCATCAACAACATGGCTGTGCAGGTGGTCAGTAGCACCAAGTTCCTGGGGGTGCATAGCTCAGACACCTCACCTCACCAGGACTATAAATACTGCGTCACTGGTCAAGGGGGCTCAGCAGCGCGTGCACTTCCAGAGCAGGATGACGAGAGCCCACTACCCCCATCACCATGTTGTACCACAGCACCATAGAGAGCATTCTGATCAGCTGCAGCTCTGTATGGTGTGGAGGCTGCAATGCCCCAATATGCTGCCTGTCCCATGCCAAGTGCTTTCTAAAAGTTGTGTATTATGTAGATGTATGTATGTATTAGAACGTGAAATATTATTACAAGTGATCACTCAAGAAGCACCTGTAGATAAATTGTAATGTCAGGTGTATAACAGACATACCTTAAGCCAACCACTTGTGATCAGATCAGTCAAGATGCCAGGTCTGAAGAGTGCCTTAATAATTCTGCAGTTTCAGTTTATTCTACTTACAATAAAATAGATTTTAATTTAATTTGATTTTAACTGGGAAATCAACAGTATTAATTACCTGTGTCAATCGATTGGTTTCTCTGGCTTGAAGAAGAAAAGCAGTTGCATGTTTAGAACGGTCAACATTCATGCAACCCTCTCCATCTTCTTGAAATCCACTCTGAAAGAGATAAGCAACAATTTGTAGGTGCTATTTATATTTACCCATTTACAGGTTACAACATGGGCTATATTTAATGATATCTGTATTACGTGTGTGTAAAAAAATAAATAAAAAAACAACTACCACAACAAAAGTGAAAACTGAACTTAAAAAGGATGAAAACCAAAAAAGGATATAAATTCCATCCACAAACAATTTAAAAATGCACTTAAAAGGGCAGCAAAAGTCCTACAATGTAGGCACTGCAGACCTTCTAAATATTATTTATTTATCAGGGTGAGTGTGCTAATTTACAGCATGACGTTGTGTTCACTTTATCCAGAAGGAGCCTGGATAAACATTGAGATGCCATAGCAATGCTAAAGCTAACACTTCGCATTTGAAACAACATGAATGGTGCTTTTGCTTTTGAAACAGGAACAGGATTCCTTCAACTACCTTATTTAGCGAATTTGACTCGCTGCAAACTAGTAAACAAATGAGTGTTGCCGGCTCACAGCAGTTTACAATCTGTGGACCTCACTAGGACTGAATCTGTGGCCAATGTGCAGCACGTGTCTGGGGCATGTGTATAAATAGTAACTTACCATCCCAGTGATGGAGCTTGGGCTGCCCTCTGTCTCTGAAGAGTGGGTTGCACCTGCCCCAGCCAAAGGACTTGCATTAGTCCGATCATTGGGAGCTGTTCCTTCACCTGCTCCAGGTAAATCAGGGCAAGGTGATCCTTCCTCATCGGCAGCTGCCACTTGGAGAAGATGATCGCGTGCGTGCGTCCACTTCATATGGTAGTAGAAGGAGTTATATACCCTGTACTCACTTGGACAGCCATCTATTCCACAAACTACACCAAAGTCAGTGCTGTGACAGTGCATAGTGTTAATATGACACAACAGCTGCTTCAGAGTCAATGCTACAAATACGTAACATATAAAGCAACGCCAAATCATATCGGAAGAAAGAGTGCTATGAGGTGGAAAGAAAAAGTCCTTTGCGCCCTTAATAACACCTCCTTTGGTTATTCGCGCCAGCTACGACATCGTAAATGTCATTCATAAATGATCGACAATGCCGAGACATCTCGCGTCAGCGTCATCAGCGTCATCAGCTTCATGCGCATTGGGGGCAAGCATCCTGAGCAGTCGTTGGGTTAATTTGAATCTGCGGTTTATTGCTGGTACGTTTAAACACTATTCCAAACGCTGTTTTGACATTTCCAACACATAACTTTTTTAACCTAACTGTTATCTTATCTGTCTTTGTCTGTGTGCAGACAGTTATTGTGTACTGTTGCAGCTGAACAGAGACAGAGTGGACAGCATGAGGCAAGCTAGTTTAGACTTGCTAACAGCTAACGGTCAGCATGAATGAACTTGAGGATGTTGTGACAACTTTATAAGGTAATGTAGGCAAATATTTCAACCATTTACATTCTGGTGTCCCGCCCGCCAGACAGAAGCTGTTTATTTTATTTCCTGTTACACATCCGTGATTGTGTTACATACACATGATTTGTGTGATGCACAGTATGCAGACTTAATTACAAATTATTACTACTTTGTGGTCAATGTTATGAACAGGTTGCTGGTACAGTGTGTATTAAGTACAAAATATAGCGTTTATTAATAAATGCCCATTATGGTTTTGGGCTTTTATGTATCAGTGTTAATATTACTTACACCTGGAACTCACATGTCTTTGTTGCCTCTTCCACTCATAACTTGAGGCCATTATTTGAGTAGTCTCCACATGTTTATTAACTGAATTAATCAGAAATATATTGTGACGACTGTCTATCATTATTTGGGTACAGCCCTATTTGTGCTAGTAACTTACTGCATATAATGAGATCTTTTCCCAGGCCCAGAAAACTTCTTATGGAGAAAAGTGGTCTGGCATGCCTGTCATGGTGTGTCAGAGGAGGTGAGTTTTTCAGGGAAGTGACCTTAAAGGATAACTTCTGGATGCCGTATTCCTCTGTATTTACACTTTATTTCAAAGGCTGTCCTGTTCAGTGCCTGTGTGAAAATGTAGCAACCCTGGGTTTTTGTATGATCCGATACACACATACAGTGGTCCTTCATTTCCATGCAGGAATACGGCGCTGCCACACAAATAAAAAGGTAGGAATGGTTTCTATAATGTCTGTGACAGGTCAGTTTGATTCTGCTTTTCGCCTGCTTCCCTCTCCCTCCTTCTGATGTTCTTCCTGTCTCCAGTCAGTGGCAGGAGGCATGGCTGGTCCCCAACAGGCAGACGAGACACACCCGACACTGATCAGCAGCAATCACTCTGTCCTTACAAAACCCCAGCTCTCCCTTCACTCTTCGCCAGATGATTGCAGTATCATCCCACGTTCTTTGGCTTACCACGACCACGATCTTTGACCACAACTACGAGGCCCTCAAGGAGAAGTTCTCAAGTGCCCCTGTGCTGGTGCATCTGGATCCCCATCAGCAGTTCATTGTGGAGGTTGACGCCTCGGACTCCGGGGTGGGCGCCATGCTATCCCAGCGATCTCCAGGCAACCACAAGCTCCACCCCTGTGCTTTCTTCTCCCGGCATCTCTCTCCAGCCGAACGGAACTATGATGTAGGAAACCGGGAGCTGCTGGCAGTCGTTTTGGCTTTGCGGGAGTGGAGACACTGGTATAAGGCATTTGCAATCGGCTCGTAGGCTAAATTCCCGTCAGGCGCAGTGGGCCCTCTTCCTGGGTGGGTTCAATTTCACTATTACCTACCGTCTGGGGTCACATAAGACCAAGCCTGATGCCCTGTCCCGCCAGTTCTAATCTGCAGGTGAGAAGGCCCCTGTGGAGACCATCGTTCCATCCTCCTGTGTGGTTGGAGCGGCCAGGTGGGAGACCGAGCAGGAGGTCTAATATTCCCTGCAGGGGAAAACCGTGCAGTCCAAGAGGCCGGCTTTTTGTCCCCGTCGCAGTAAGGTCATCCATTCTCCAGTGGTGCCATGAGACCAAGCTAGCCCGCTATCCCGGGTACCACAGGACCCTGGCACAACAGAGATTCTGGTGTCCTTCCATGTCCGCCGACACCCGAGAGTTCGTCTCTGCCTGCTCCGTCTGTGCCCGCAGCAAGTCCTCCCACCGTGCTCCAGCTGGTCTCCTTCGTCCCTTACCCATACCTCATTGCCCCTGGTCACACATCGCTGTAGATTCCATCACCGGTTTGCCCCCATCAAGTGGGAACACAGTTATTCTGACCATTGTTGACCGTTTTTCCAAATCCGTCCATTTTGTCCCATTACCCAAACTTCCCTCCGCCCTGGAAACCAAGCCCTGGGGGCGTCGGCCAGTCTTTCTTCCAGTTATCACCCACAGACCAATGGCCAGACGGAGCGGGCCTATCAGGACTTGGGGTCGGCACTGCGTTGTGTGGCTTTTCAGCTGCCAACGTCTTGGTACACCCACCTGCCTTGGATCGAGTACGCACACAACTCCCTGGTCAACTCCACCACAGGAATGTCCCCCTTCATGGTCTCCCAGGGGTATCAACCTCCCTTGTTCCCAAGCCAGGAATCCGAGGTTGCGGTCCCCTCCATTCAGGCCCACCTACATCGTGCCCACCGAGCCTGGCGGGAAGCCCAAGCAGCATTAACCCGAACAGCAGAACGGAATCGACGACTGGCGGATCGACATAGGGCTCCTGCTCCTAAGTATGAGGTAGGGCAAGAGGTTTGAGAGAGAGCTTTCGTCACCAGACTTCCCCTTACAGACCGAGTCCCGCAAGCTCACCCCCAGGTATATTGGCCCTTACATCATTGAGCGCATCATTAACCCTGCAGTGGTCAAGTTGAAGCTCCCTCCAGCCCTAAAAATACATCCCACGTTCTACATGTCCCTCTTGAAACCAGTCACGAGAAGCCCTCTGAACCCTCCAGCCAAGCCCCCTCCATCCCCCCAGCTCATTGAGGGTTATCCTGCATTTACCGTCCGCCGCCTGCTGGATGTACGCAGGTGTGGCCGCGGGTTCCAGTAGCTCATTGTCTGGGAGGGGTACAGTCCAGAGAAAAGGGCATGGGACAGCAAGAACCTCATCCTGGACCTGGCTCTACTTGCTGACTTTTACCGCGAGTTCCCAGACAAGCCTGGGAGGCCGCCAGGTGGTGTCCATTGAGGGGGGGGTGCTGTGATGGGTCAGTTTGGTTCTGCTTTTCGGCTGATTCCCTCTCCCTCCTTTTGTTGTTCTTCCTGTCTCCAGGCAGTGGCAGGAGGCGTGCCTGGTCCCCAACAGGATTTGACACACCTGACAGATGATTGCAGTATCATCCCGCATTCTTTGACCTTGACCACGACCCCAAAGGGTTTTGAACAAGCACTGCCAATACCACCTGGGTTGCTCTTTGGGTTATTTCTGCGCTGCCTTTTCGCCTAAAAGACAATTAAAGAGCTTGTGTTTTGTGCCTCTGGTCTCCTGCACTTCTTGGTCCAGAACCCCGCTCGTGACAATGTTGACGCTACAATCAGAGCCTGTTAGCAGCAGAATAACAACTATTATTGGCATAATTTGAAAGCAGGCAATGTGCTCTCAAACTGGCTGTTCTAATTTAGTTTCAGGCAAAAAATGAAGTAACAGAATACAGTACAGTGTGGATTGTCCTATCAACCTATTGTACCACTGGATAACCCTACATACAGCCCAGGATCAAACATCCTGAAGTTATCCTTTAACATCAAACTGGCAACAGCACACTGTGCTAACATCAGAGTTTTTCGCACAGGTATAGGAGCCTACAGGTGTGTTCAATAAAGTGTTCGTCAGTTGACTTTACTGTATGTTTGTTTCTTCTGCAGTACTTTCTATTTTGTTAAATTATTACCAATACTGTTATTAAAGAAAGTCATTATTTCTTCCAGCCCATAAGAATCCACGATGACACCAGTGTAACAAGCACACTGAATGTCCCAGACTCTTCCTTATAAAACTTTATGTCTGACCTTAACCCTTTAACTGCCTGCTCAACCATATGGTTGAGTTTTAAAAACATGCTCAACCAAATGGTTGATTTGTCGCTTGATGGTAAATGTAGCAAATTAAGCTAATGTAAATAAAACTGTTTTTTTGCAATAAAATCATAACTTAATTTTATTTATTGCTGTAAATATGAAACAAAGGGTTGTACATACATTGTTATAAATCATGAATAAGCTGAGATAATGACATGTTACACGTTAATTTAAAAAAATCATTGATTGTGCTTATGACTCACCAAAGGGTAAAAGAAATGCAAAGAAAATTAAAACTGCAAGCCGTGATAACGGGCCCTCGCACCCGCGCCAACTCGGGGGACCCAGCTGACGCCGAATTCCCTGAATTTCCCTGAAAAGCCCAACGGGGAGGTGTCTTTTCCTGTTGACGCCAATAGGTGGCGCTACAACAATTCCACAACATAATCCCGCAGATCTCTTCAGGACGCCGCCCCGATTGTACGTGTGTAATATGAGGCAGATCGGATGAGGCATGAGCAACTTACAATGCTTTAGATGACGATGGCAAGGGATCCAACTTCACCGACCTGCCACGGGGACCCCATGACGTGGGAGCATGCCATTTCCAGAACCTGAGCATTTGCCATGTCTCTGGGCTCATCAAAGTAAAACTCAGCTCCATCTGATTGAGCCACCATACATTCAACATCAAAGTACAAAACGTGTCATTTCCTGGCACCACTAGGTGGTGCTCTCACTTTTATGGAATATGATTATGGAGATGTCTCTGGGACAGTATTATTATAATACATGGGAAGTTTGATGAAGATGGGAGCATGTACGCTGAAGTTATGGCAGTTTCCTGTTTTCTGGCGAAAGATCAAAATTCACTGCGCTGCCACGCCCATGTTGTTCGTGAGCCATAAAAGCTTTTGATAACTTTTGATCACTAAGGCCTCAAGAGTCAGCACACCAAGTTTGAAGCCGATATAATGAAATCTCTAGAAGAAGGTTTGTTCAAATATAACACATGCGAATGGCCAAAAAAATGCCAAATTATCGTATTAAAATCAAAATGGCTGACTTCCTGTAAGGTTCGAGTCATGGCCACAAGAGACTTTTTTGAAGTTCATGACATCTTCCACACATCTAGTGAATTTCATTCACCTCAGTCAAAATGACCTCAAAGGGGAGGTGTTTTTGAAAATTTCTTCCTGTCACCAATAGGTGACGCTATGACAATTTGACCATATAGTCCCACAGATGTCTTCAGGCCCCCACTCTGATTGAACGTGTGTAGTTTGAGGCACATCGGACAAGGTATGTGCAAATTAGAGCACTTTCATGGTGATGGGGAAGGATCCAACTTTGCCGCACCGCCACGGCGCCACCATGAGGCGGGAGCACATCATCTTTTGAATCCAGCATCTGCCATGTCTCAAGGCTTACCACAGTAAAATTTAGCTTCATCAGATTTAGATACTTGATGTTGAACATCAAAGTACAAAACATGTGATTTCCTGTCGCCAATAGGTGGCGCTGTCACTTTTATGGAATATGATGATGCAGATGTCTCAAGGAGTGGATTATTATCATACATGTGAAGTTTGGCTGAGATCGGAGCACGTACACCGAAGTTATGGCAGTTTCATGCTTTCTGGCGAAACATCAAAATTCACCATACCGCCACACCCATTCCATTCGTGAGCCATAAATGCTTTTGATAACTTTTGATCACCAAGGCCTCAAGAGTCAGCACACCAAGTTTGAAGCCGATACGATGAAATCTCTAGGAGGAGTTCGTTCAAATATAACGTGCGAATGGAAAAAAATACTTCAAATTTTTATATTCAAATAAAAATGGCTGACTTCCTGTGAGTTTTGATTCATAGTTGAAAGAGACTTTTTTGAAGGTCTTGGCACGTTCCGCACACTGACTGAATTTCATCCGCCTCGGTCAAAATATCATCAATGAGGAGGGGTTTTTGAAAATTTCTTTCTGTCGCCAATAGGTGGCGCTATTACAATATGACCATATACTCCCATAGATCTCTTCAGGCGGCCGCTCTGACTGTACGTGTGTAATTTGAGACACATCGGCCAAGGTATGTGCAAATTAGAGCACTTTGATGGTGATGGCGAAGGATCCAAATTCACTGCGCCGCCACGGGGCCGCCATGAGAAGGGAGCACGCCATCTTCTGAATCCAGCATCTACCTTATCTCAAGGCTTACCATAGTAAAATTTAGCTTCATCGAATTTAGATACTTGATGTTGAACATCAAAGTACAAAACATGTGATTTCCTGTCGCCAATAGGTGGCGCTGGGACTTTCAATGAATATGAATATGCGGATACCTCCGGGAAGGGAGTATTATCATACATGTGAAGTTTGATGGAGATCAGACCACATACGCTGAAGTTATGGCAGTTTCGTGCTTTCTGGCAAAACATCAAAACTCGCCGCGCCGCCACGCCCACATTTTTCGTGAGCCATAAAAATCTTTAACAACTTTTGATCACTAAGGCCTCGAGAGTCAGCACACCAAGTTTGAAGCTGATACGATGAAATCTCTAGGAGGAGTTCGTTCAAATATAACAAATGGAAATGGCCAAAAATGGCCAAAATTTGCATATTCATATCAAAATGGCCGACTTCCTGTACGGTTTGGGTCATGGCTGCAAGAGACTTTTTCGAAGGACTTGGCACTGTCCATGCACCCACCGAATTTCATCTGCCTAGGTCAAAATAACCCCAATGGGGAGGGGTATTTGAAAATTTCTAGGGGGCGCCACCGAGCCATTTTACCCCGCCCATTCTGGAGACCCTTAAAATACGTAATTTTTCACCGGACCTGACGCGTGTGCAAAATTTGGTGAGTTTTTGAGCATGTTCAGGCCTTGAAAAATGCGATTTAATTGTCGTGAAAATTATAATAATAATAATAATAATAATAATAATAATAATAATAATAATAATCTTTCGAATTACAATAGGGCCTTCACACTGAAGGTGCTCGGGCCCTAATAATTAAAACTGCAAGCAGTGATAACGGGCCCTCGCACACCTACGCCAACTCGGGGGACCCGGCTGACGCCGAATTCCCTGAATTTCAGCGAAAAGCCCAACAGGGAGGCGTTTTGGACATTTCCTCCTGTCGCCAATAGGTGGCGCTACAACAATACGACAATATAGTCCCTCAGATCTCTTCAGGACGCCGCCCCAATTGTAAGTGTGTAATTTGAGGCAGAACGGATGAGGCATTTGAGACTTACAACGCTTTAGATGGCGATGGCGAGGGATCCAACTTCGCCGACCTGCCACCGGGACCACAGGAGGCGGGAGCATGTCATCTTCAGAACTGAGCATCTGCCATGTCTCTCGGATCATCAAAGTAAATCTCAGCTCCGTCTGATTGAGCCACCATACATTCAACATCAAACTACTAAATGTGTCATTTCCGGTCGACAATAGATGGCGCTCTCACTTTTATGGAATATGATTATGTAGATGTCTTTGTGAGTGGATTATTATCATACATGTGAAGTTTGATGGAGATCGGAGCACGTACACTGAACTTATGGCAGTTTCCTGTTTTCTGGCGAAACATCAGAATTCGCCGTGCCACCACGTCCATTTCATTCCTGAGCCATAAAAACCTTTGAGAACCTTTGATCACCAAGGCCTCGAGATTCAGCACACCAAGTTTGAAGCTGATATGATGAAATCCCTCAGAGGAGTTTGTTCAAATATAACACATGCGAATGGTGAAAAATCTTCAAATCTAAATGGCTGACTTCCTATAAGGTTTGAGTCATGGCCTCAAGAGACTTTTTCGAAGTTCGTGGCACATTCCACACACATAGTGAATTTCATTCCCCTAGGTCAAAATAACCTCAATGGGGAGGGGTTTTTGAAAATGTATTCCTGTTTCCAATAGGTGGCGCTATGACAATAGGACCATATAGTCCCATAGATCTCTTCAGGCCAGTGCTCTGATTATACGTGTGTAATTTGAGGCAGATCGGACAAGGTATGTGCAAATTAGACCACTTTGATGGTGATGGCGAAGGATCCACATTCGCCGCGCCGCCACTGGGCTGCCATGAGGCGGGAGCATGCCATCTTCTGAATCCAGCATCTACCATGTCTCAAGGCTTACCACAGTAAAATTTAGCTTCATCGGATTTAGATACTTGATGATGAACATCAAAGTACAAAACATGTGATTTCCTGTCGCCAATAGGTGGCGCTGTCACTTTTATGGAATATGATTATGCAGATGTCTCAAGGAGTGGATTATTATCATACATGTGAAGTTTGGCTGAGATCGGAGCACGTACACTGAAGTTATGGCAGTTTCGTGCTTTCTGGCGAAACATCAAAATTCGCCACGCCACCACGCCCATTTCGTTCACGTACCATTAAAGCTTTTGATAACTTTTGATCACCAAAGCCTCAAGAGTCAGTACACCAAGTTTGAAGTCGATACAACGAAATACCTAGGAGGAGTTTGTTCAAATACAAGATGTGCGAATGGCCAAAAACGGCCAAAATTTGCATATTCAAATCAAAATGGCCGACTTCCTGTTGGGTTTGAGTCATGGCCGCAAGAGACTTTTTCAAAGGTCTTGTCATTCTCTATGCACCCACCAAATTTCATCTGTCTCGGTCGAAATAACCCCAATGGGGAGGGGTATTTGAAAATTTCCAGGGGGCGCCACCGAGCCATTTTGCTCCGCCCATTTTTGACACCCTTAAAATACGCAATTTTTCGCTGGACGTGACGCGTGTGCAAAATTTGGTGAGTTTTTGAGCATGTTCAGGCCTCGAAAAATGCGCTAGAAAAGTCGTGAAAAGAAGAATAATAATAATTAACACTGCAAGCAGTGATAACGGGCCCTCGCACCCCTGCGCCAACTCGGAGGACCCGGCTGATGCTAAATTCCCCGAATTTCCCCGAAAACCCCTATGGGGAGGCGTTTTTGAACATTTCCTCCTGTCGCCAATAGGTGGCGCTATGACAATAGGACCATATACTCCCATAGATCTCTTCAGGCCAGTGCTCTGATTATACGTGTGTAATTTGAGGCAGATCGGACAAGGTATGTGCAAATTAGACCACTTTGATGGTGATGGCGAAGGATCCACATTTGCCGCGCCGCCACTGGGCTGCCATGAGGCGGGAGCACGCCATCTTCTGAATCCAGCATCTACCATGTCTCAAGGCTTACCACAGTAAAATTTAGCTTCATCGGTTTAGATACTTGATGTTGAACATCAAAGTACAAAACATGTGATTTCCTGTCGCCAATAGGTGGCGCTGTCACTTTATAGGAATATGATTATGCAGATGTCTCAAGGAGTGGATTATTATCATACATGTGAAGTTTGGCTGAGATCGGAACAAGTACACTGAAGTTATGGCAGTTTCATGCTTTCTGACAAAACATCAAAATTCGCCGTGCTGCCACACCCATTTCGTGAGCGGGCCATAAAAGCTTTTGATAACTTTTGATCACCAAGGCCTCGAGAGTCAGCACACCAAGTATGAAGTCGATACGACGAAATCCCTAGGAGGAGTTCGTTCAAATATAACATGTGCGAATGCCGAAAAATACGTGAAATTTTCATATTCAAATCAAAATGGCTGACTTCCTGTGAGGTTTGAGTCATGGCTGCAAGAGACTTTTTTGAAGGTCGTGGCACGTTTCACACACCGACTGAATTTCATCCGCCTCGGTCAAAATAACCTCAATGGGGAGGGTTTTTTGAAAATTTCTTCCTGTCGCCAATAGGTGGCGCTATTAAAGTATGACCATATACTCCCACATATCTCTTCAGGCCGCCACTCTGATTGTACGTGTGTAATTTGAGGCACATCGGCCAGGGTATGTGCAAATTAGACCACTTTGATGGTGATGGCGAAGGATCCACATTCGCCGCGCCGCCACTGGGCTGCCATGAGGCGGGAGCACGCCATCTTCTGAATCCAGCATCTACCATGTCTCAAGGCTTACCACAGTAAAATTTAGCTTCATCGGTTTAGATACTTGATGTTGAACATCAAAGTACAAAACATGTGATTTCCAGTCGCCAATAGGTGGCGCTGTCACTTTTATGGAATATGATTATGCAGATGTCTCAAGGAGTGGATTATTATCATACATGTGAAGTTTGGCTGAGATCGGAGCACGTACACTGAAGTTATGGCAGTTTCGTGCTTTCTGGCGAAACATCAAAATTCGCCACGCCACCACGCCCATTTCGTTCACGTACCATTAAAACTTTTGATAACTTTTGATCACCAAAGCCTCGAGAGTCAGTACACCAAGTTTGAAGTCGATACAACGAAATCCCTAGGAGGAGTTTGTTCAAATACAACACGTGCGAATGGCCAAAAACAGCCAAAATTTGCATATTCAAATCAAAATGGCCAACTTCCTGTTGGGTTTGAGTCATGGCCGCAAGAGACTTTTTCAAAGGTCTTGTCATTCTCTACGCACCCACCAAATTTCATCTGTCTCGGTCAAACTAACCCCAATGGGGAGGGGTATTTGAAAATTTCAGGGGCGCCACCGAGCCATTTTGCCCCGCCCATTTTTGAGACCCTTAAAATACGTAATTTTAATCTTTTTTAATTTTAATTTTCAGACCTGACGCGTGTGCAAAATTTGGTGAGTTTTTGAGCATGTTCAGGCATCGAAAAATGCGCTAGAAAAGTCGTGAAAAGAAGAAAAATAATAATAATAATAAATAATAATAATTAAAAAAAAAATAATAATAATCCCTTGAAATACAATAGGGCTTCGCATCGTTTCAGTGCTCGGGCCCTAATAATAATAATAATAATAATAATAATAATAATAATAATAATAATAATAATAAAAAAAAAGAAAAATAACAATAATCCCTTGAAATACAAGACACACTGAAGGTGCTCGTGCCCTAATAATAATAATAATAATAAAAAATAAATAATTCCAGAATTACAATAGGGCCTTCGCACTGAAGGTGCTCGGGCCCTAAAAATTTTCACTGTTTTTTTTTCTTGGTGGGGTTGTTAAAGGGTTAACTCATTAAGTCCCTAAGTGACATATACTAAACATCCTGGTGTGATGACCATGTGACACTCATGTCAGTACGGCCTGTGTGCAAATTTTAAGGAAGCAGCTAATTTCAAAAAGCTATTTTTTTGATACAATAGATAATTTCAAACACATTTAACAGGTTCAATGCTTTGATATTGTGTCCTATATTACTTTCAACCTGGTCTGACCATATTTGTTGAATAAAATAATATCAAACAAGTTAAGGAAATATCGCTGTAACATATATGACTCACTGGGCTTTTAGCCCAATAAAAAATAAATAATTCCTTGAATTACAATAGGGCCTTTGCACTGAAGGTGCTCGGGCCCTAAAAATTTTCACTGTTTTTTTTTCTTGGTGGGGTTGTTAAAGGGTTAACTCATTAAGTCCCTAAGTGACATATACTAAACATCCTGGTGTAATGACCATGTGACAGTCATGTCAGTACGGCCTGTGTGCACATTTTAAGGAAGCAGCTAATTTCAAAAAGCTATTTTTTTGATACAATAGATAATTTCAAACACATTTAACAGGTTCAATGCTTTGATATCGTGTCCTATATTATTTTCAACCTGGTCTGACCATATTTGTTGAATAAAATAACATCAAACAAGTTGCGGAAATATCGCTGTAACATATATGACTCACTGGGCTTTTAGCCTTAAAATAAGAATGAAAAGCCTGATGTGACCCATTTGTCACAATAACCAAAATGGTAATAACCCACCCACCCATTAATTTAGCTGTATCAATTATATTAAATTGGATTAAATGTTCTGCTGGTCAATTAAAAATGTACTGAACAATTAGAAACACAAAATAATGTAAAGGTATTTGGTTTGTGTTACAAAACATTTTTTGCAAATCTGTACATAATGTTAACAATTTTTTTGCTATCCTATGTTGATCCCATAAAAATGCAAATGTCGTATTCTTATTAAATATTCTGTTATTTCTATTTAATTTGTAGTGGACAAGGCCAAGGGCAAAGAACATCTCGTCCAGGAGTGCGGTAGGCTTGGAGGAAGAACGTGCCAGCAGGATGGTGGGAATGGGGCAACAAGGAGCCTGGACTAAATGGGAGAATGTTCTTCAATAAAAGATCACCTGGTCAAACATCTGGAAAGCAGACTTCCATCGCACCAGGTTTTTAGTCCAGGCTGTGTGTGATGTTCTGCCAAGTCCAGCCAACCATCACGTCTGGGGCAAAAAAGAGACACCATCCTGTCCCCAGTGTCCAGAGGGGGGATCCCTGGAACATCTCCTCAGCAGCTGCCCAAAAGCCCTTGAAGACGGGCGCTATTGCTGGTGCCATGACCAGGTGCTGAGGGCAATTGCTGACAGCATAGCCACAGCCAACAACACCATCAAGGGCCATCACAAGCCGAACACCATCGGGTTTCACAGAGCCGGAGAGGCTCTGCCCAGATATGATCATCATGTCAAACTCCACCAGGCAGTTGATCATTCTGGAGCTCACAGTGCCCTGGGAAGAGCATATGGAAGAGGCCAATGAGAGGAAGTGCACCAAGTACCAGGAGCTGGTGGATGAGAGCAGGAGGCAAGGCTGGAAGACGCACTGTGAACCAGTGGCGGTGGGCTGTAGAGGATTTGCAGGGCGGTCACTCTGCAAAACATTCACAGTGCTGGGCCTCACCGGGGAGGCAAAGAGGAAGACCATCAGGGCTGCAACTGAAGCCGCAGAGAAAGCCACAAGGTGGCTATGGTTCAAGAGGACAGAGCCATGGGCAAACGCTGCTTGGACACAGGCTGGGGTCTGATCAACCCTGGTTGGGTCGCCTGGGCGAGGGTGTCTGATGTTGAAAGACCTGAAACACCCGGTGACCCCAGGTTACATCACTGATGATGTGTCCCAGCGCATCTGCAAGATGTATCTTCCACCCATAGTATGAAAAAGAATGTGCTACACTCTTCACGATGCACTGGAGGCCATCGTGGGAGATGATAGTGAGTTTGAGGGATGTGATGATAGCTCAGATGAAGACCCTGATGACCCTCTTTACAATCCCAATAGTCAAGACAGGGACAGTGACGAGTCAAGTGAGTGTGGTGATTCAGACAGTCGTAAATCAAGTACATCACATGATGTACCACAACCAAACTTGAATTCAGGACAGTAAAATACATCCATCCTAGGAAAAAAAACAAGAAACTGTCCATGGACAAAAACAAGGAACTGTCCAAGGGGGAAAAAAAAACTATTTTCTTGGAGGAAGAAACCTTTTGAAGCCGGAGTGTACATTCAAAGGACCACGTGTCACACCTCCAGACAATCTTCTTAGTCCTCTGGAGTACTTCAGAAAATTCATAACACCAGAAATGCTTGAGTTACTAAAGGAACAAACAAATTTGTACAGTGTGCAAAAATCTGCACATCACAACAATTTTAACACCACTGTAAAAGAAGTGGAAATACTGATTGGCCTCTACCTGCGCATGGGTCTTTGCCAACTGACAGGACATCGTGCATACTGGGAAAATGACACAAGGTGTCCCATGGTGGCTGACGTCATGTCACGTAATTGTTTTCAGAACCTGCTGGCAACTCTGCATTTCATTGACAACACTGATGTATCAAACAGGCAAGCTGAAGTAAGTGTAATAAGTGTTGGAAGATCCGGCCATGGTTGGATATGTTTCGTAAACAATGCCTGGATATCACCCTGGAAGAACACAACTCTATCAATGAGCAAATGGTGTCCTTCAGAGGACACACAGCCCAATAAGACAATATGTGAAGGGCAAGCCCCACCCATGGGGTTTGAAAATTTGGGGCCGCTGTTTTGCCTCAGGAATCCTCTGTGATTTTGCAGTCTATGAAGGTGGCACCGGCAAAAAATCTTTACTTGGCATGGGAGGTGATGTTGTGGTTAAGCTTTGTGAAACTCTCCCATCAGACCACAACTACAAATTATTTGCCGACAATCTTTTCTCTTCAGCACCACTGATGCTCAACCTTCTTCAATGAAAGATCTACTTTGTGGGAACTCTGCGAGGCAATCGCTTGGCCAGGTGTCAGCTTGAAGATGAGAAAAGTCTTGCCAAAAAAGCAGAAGATCTGTTGACGCCAGGGTAGAAAAAGAAGAAAGCATGGTCATTATCAAGTGGTATGACAACAAATCTGTTACCCTGATCTCATCCTATTGTGCAGGTGAGCCTCAAGATAACGCTTGACGCTGGAGCAAAGCAGACAAGGCCTTTGTGGTGGTCAGCAGACCACACATTGTGAAAGAATACAACACATTCATGGGTGGAGTGGACCTCCTTGATGCATGCATTGCAAGGTGCAAGTACCACATGAGGTCACGGAGGTGGTACATCTACTTGTTCTGGCACACCATCATGTTAGGTCTGGTTATTGCATGGTTGATCTACCGCCATGACTGCAAACTACTTGGTGTCCAAAACACACTGAAACATAGGAGCTTCCAGGCAGAGTTTGCCACTCGCCTCATTCTTTGGCAGGCACAAAGAGGCTGCCCATCACTCAGTGCCACATCTCCACCACCACCACTGCCAAAGAGGGTTTGTGTTGGAGTTCCAGATGATGTTCGCACTGACCAAGTCGCACATTGGCCTGTGAAATGTGACAAGTGTGGCCGCTGCAAACTCTGCAAAATCAATGCAACCACCACTCTCTGTGAGAAATGTGATGTTCGTCTTTGCTTCACTCAGGAATGGAACTGTTTCAAGTCTTACCTTCTGGCCTAGGCTAAATGGCTAAAGATACTTTACAGACCTAAGAACTGAGAAAATGATTCAGACATGCTGATGCTGATGATACAACAGTTTCATTTCTCTTTAGCATTTAAGTTTTTTTGCACAATTTATGTTGTTAGGTCTGTTGTTCAGTTCTTTATATCTACGGTAGCTTATTGCGAATGCCCCCAAAGAACTCTCCCTTTTTTACAGAAACCAAATTAAAAAATTATATCCATAGTTCAGACATGGCATTTGTCCATTCTAAAAAAAACATGTCCTTTTGGCCTTTTTAAAACCATGATGTCATAATACATTTACACCTGGTTGTGAGAGCATTTCATATATGTTTCATATACATAATCTTATGTATATTTTATAGGAATCTGGCCAAGAAGACTCATAGTCATTGAGCAGTTCATCCACACAGGAATCACCCAAACAATGGACATCAACTCCTGAAATTGCCACTCTTGTGATGTACGCAATCCCTGACAAGGTTGTGAAGATACCTTTTCCAGAATATGTAAAGCACACGGACACCGAACTTGAGCAAGTCCGACAACAGTACTTTGAGTTGTCAAAAACAGGAGAAGAACGCAACTGCCAAATGTCAAAGGAGCTTAGATGTAGGCTTATCCAGATCACCATGACAAGTATGATTGAAATCCTAAGAGTAAAAGGAGATGACTTGCACAGATACCAATCAAAGCCACAAATTACAGCAATGGCAAAGAGAATAGTACTGTACTACCCTATGCTGCAGGACCAATGCTTGAAGAATTCATGGGTAAGTGAAATTCATCCAGTTGATAGCAAAGTGTGTCATGTTGGACATTTTTTTATAGCAAAAATAATTTAAATGTCTTGTGCAGGTCACTGTATATGCACAGCTATCCAAAAGACTGCAAAATATGAGATCCCCCCCAGAAAAAGACTCCAGATGGGAGACATTTAAGAAGGTAATGCTGAAAATGATTATTTTCATCAATATTTAATCTATTATTTTTTTTAAATATAAAAAATATATTCAGTTCACTTTTGTGAAGGACTAAACATTAGACTCAAGCAAAAAAAAATTCAGATAAGCTGAAAACATATTTGGACATTATTCAAAAAAGAAAGAGGGAAGAATGACTCAAAGTGTTATGTTGTGTCCAAGTACTGGCTGATTTGATTTAATGGTTGAGAACTAATAGATTAATTTGAATATCTTTGCAGTCCTACAAAGAGGCACCATCTTCAACAGCCAGTTGACACTGATGAAATGGAATCAAGTGACTCAACAATCATTCTGGATCAGTCCACAGAAGAGAGCAGCGAGTCCAGCAGCCAAGAGTCAAACAGTAAAGAAAGAGGCAGGTTTTCCTGGAAGATTTAACTCAGTGAAAGTGTAAACACATATTAGTATATGTTTATTCTATTTAACAACATGATGTTTTTTATTAAGAACATTAATTATGTATGTTTTGTGTCTTACAGCTAATGCTGTTGTGGATACTGACAGTCCAACAATCTTGGCCAAGCACTACAAGACCCTAGTAGTGCATTTGTATAAAAGAAACAATCCAAACCACCAGGATGTTTCTCATCTCTTAGATTTGGTATTTGCAGCCAGAACAGCTTTCATTGTTTCAGATGCCATTCGTGAGGAAGACAGGCATGTGAAGATTATCGAGGCATATCTTGGTTTCAAGGACCTTGGGCATGTAAGTCATTATCAACTGCATGATTAAAAACATGGTATTAATAACAATGGTTGATATACCAATTTCCTCCTTCTACATGATGAGTTCACATGTCTGCATTGGTTTTTGAACATCTCATAGGTGATGGAGGAACTTCAATGCATTTTGTACAAGATAATAACAACTACATCAATGAACTGAAGGAAAGGTGGCATGACTTCTGCCAGAAGGTGCAGTTTTTTGGTGTATGGGAAAAGATGTTGAAACCTCCTGTGGGAATGGACAAAGGTAAGAAATAATGTTTGGGTTTTTTTCAGTGATCAGGATTTAGGGTGGACCTTCAGGCATGTTAATTTTTAAGTACATGAGCTATTGTCTTGTTATGTTGTTTAATTTATGTTGTCCCATATCTTGTCATCCTTCTTTTTTATCTACATATTATAGTGGCCCTACATGTTTAAACAGGTATGACCTTGTGCATTTAGTCAGAATTTTCAGGTGATTAATTATTTTCTGTACAGCTGAACAGGCTCTTGAGATCCTACGTGTGCTGCCATCACTGTTTCCCTCCACGTCTCTTCCTCAAAAAAAGGTTCAAGATGCAAGTGAGGCACTGGTGCATGTCCTTGAAGTGAGTTGAGTAATATGTTGCAGGATCATTTTGGTTGCAGTTTTGAAACCATTATAACTGAAGGTTCTGCCTCTGATAGGTCCCAGTGTATTTCCTATGTACATACCGTTTGTTCTGAACCGTCAAAGTCACTGAAAATTTGTTTTTGGATTTATGTACATCACATCTTTGCAGGTTTTATACCCAAAGAAATCTAGGCAAGTTACCCTAAGCCTGGTTTTTAATGTTTTGGAATGCAAATGGGTCATGTATTTGGATAACTACAAATACTAATTTCATTTGTAGCTTTCCCAATACTGCAGCTCGTGTAAAAATTTTTATAAAGTTATGTTTGGTAATAACCCTCTCATCCTCAGGCTTTCATTCCAAGTACCAAAACGCTCTTTGGAATAACAGTGCATTATCCTGATAGGGATGTCTGTTTTGTGTTTCAGGAAAAAGAGGACCCGAATGCTTACTTGACGAAATGCCCTCTCTCCTGTCCAGTTCTGGTCATTAGTTCGTCCAACTGCCTTTTCGCGGTAACAAATGTGCCAATAACTACATTTCCTAAAGAGAAGTTTACCGAGGGGGCTTTATA
Source organism: Psettodes erumei (assembly GCA_016785225.1). Classification (NCBI taxonomy): domain Eukaryota; kingdom Metazoa; phylum Chordata; class Actinopteri; order Pleuronectiformes; family Psettodidae; genus Psettodes; species Psettodes erumei. Next base: position 3,788 of record JAFBJZ010000364.1, on the reverse strand, counting down.
CCTTGTGGCCTACTATTATACCCGACACCTTAGATACCCTCAGTATGCAGCCACTCTGCTCTTCGTCATACAGACAGAGGTCCTCTTGGACAAAATCCATGAGAAAGGTTTCACATCATCTTACATGAAGAGCATGGCGTGGATTGCAAAGCATGGCGTGGAGTGGAAAGCTTTTATTTGCTAGTGAAACCTGCATTCAGGTCTGGACTATAGGATAGCACTCCTTTTTCTGCAAGGTTACTTAACTTAATTATTATTATTTTTTAAGTTATTTTTAAGTTATTATTATCACCCTATTAAAATATTGCCTAAGTCATTTTTTTTACAAAAATGTTTTTTTGCCTAAATCATCTCCTCATGATGCTGGCCACCTCTGGTAAAATTGCCAACATCCTCAGTTAAAAAGATCGTGCCATTCTACACATTTAGTACAATTGCCTGTCAAGAGTCTGACTTCGGCAGTTTTATTTTGCCTAAGTCACAAGACAATTTGACGTAGGCTAGGTTCACACTGCACAGCTTAATCCTCAATTCAGATTTTTTTGTGAAATCTGATTTTTTTGCGAGGTCATTCACATTTCCAATTAAATGTGACTTGTATGTGATCTCCGGTGTGAACAAAAGTGTCCCGCATGCTTGTTGGAGGACATGATGACGACACACGCAGCAAGCGTGCTCAGTGTTTACGGATGTAGCCTAAAGGAGGAGAGGAGTTAAGGAGGTGAAGGAGAAGGAGGAGGGCAAGGGTTTTGGCCCTGGTATTTTGTGGGGCAGTGGTAGCAACGTCCATTCAAAGGAACGTGTGGGTGTGGAGTCGCAGCCAAGAGTGGTGGGATTTCGATACGCGCTGCTGCTTTACTGACACTCAGTTCATAAAAAAAATTCCAAAAGTAACAAAGGCTACCATCAGTAACACTGTACGCCACCAGGAACTCATATCCTGCAGTGCCAGATATGTCCCCCTGCTTAAGCCAGTACATGTTTAGGCCCGTCTGAAGAACTTTTTGGTAAAAACTCAACTTGTCGTGTTTGGAGGAGAAAGAATTCTGAGTTGCATCCAAAGAACACCATACCTACTGTGAAGTATGGGGGTTGAAACATCATGCTTTGGGGCTATTTTTCTACAACGGGACCAGGATGACTGATCTGTGTAAAGGTAAAAATGAATGGGGCCATGTATCGTGAGATTTTGAGTGAAAACCTCCTTCCATCAGCAAGGGCATTGAAGATGAAATGTGGCTGAGTTTTTCAGAATGACAATGATCCCAAACACACCGCCCGGGCAATGAAGGAGTGGCATCATAAGAAGCATTTCAAGGTCCTGGAGTGGCCTAGCCAGTATCCAGATCTCAAACCCATAGAAAATCTTTGGAGGGAGTTGAAAGTCTGTGTTGCCCAGCAAAAGCCCCAAAACATCACTGCTCTAGAGGAGATCTACATGGAGGAATGGGCCAAAATACCAGCAACAGTGTGTGAAAACCTTGTGAAGACTTACAGAAAATGTTTGACCTCTGTCATTGCCATCAAAGGGTATATAACAAAGTATTGAGATGAACTTTTGTTATTGACCAAATACTTATTTTCCACCATAGTTTGCAAATAAATTTAAAATTCAGACAATGTGATTTTCTGGATATGGTCTCTCACAGTTGAGGTATACCTATGATGAGAATTACAGGCATCTTTCATCTTTTAAGAGGGACAATTGCACAATTGGTGGCTGACTAAATACTTTTTTGCCCCACTCTATCGGTTTCAGGACCACATATCAGAGGGCCTGGGTCGCATTTGAAAAAATTGGATCTTTGTCATTCAGATGGTCATTAAAAGATTGCATACAGGTTGCATAGGGGTGAAGAAATCGGATTTGGGTCACTTCAGGCTGCAGTGTGAACCTAGCCATAGGCAATTTTACAAGCTTTTCAAGATGGTGGCTGATTCAAAGAAAAGAAAATTCTACACAGATGCTGACGTCATTTCCATGATTCAGGGCTCCTCCCATATTGGTAGGTGAAGATGTTTACTATAATATACGCTAGGCTATAAATATTGCATAATATTTCATCTTTTTATTAATTAAAATTTCAGTTAAGAAATTTAGCTAAAAAGCACAAAAAGTGGAAAGGCTACAGAATCTATGGCTTTTACAAGTGATAAGCTTTCTGTTAACTCTTATGTCTTATCAAACAATATTTGAATAAACAGTATTGTTTTTTGTCTAATTTTCTCCACAGTACATCATCTAATCAACATCACCATCTCCTTTGTCTTGCTGGCGTTGATCTGCAGAGCAGATACATCACCACTTTGGTCACTAAGGTTAACATTAAGCAAAAAAAAGTTGCTGAGGGATCCCAGCGCAATTCATCATTGTCCTACCAACTGAAGCTTGAAGATGGAACAAGTGTTAAAGTGTGCAAGGCACTTTTTTTCCTCTACACTTGGTCTCCCTGAAAGAACCAATACAAAATGGCTGAACAACCCCATCGACCCTGAAAAACAAGAAGCGGTGCCGTCTGAATCTGGACCTAAGAGTGGCAAGCAGACAAAGGTTTAACCTGATGTCAAGGATTTCATTAAGAACTGGTTGAGGGAACTGTCCAGTGATGATTCACACTACTGCAGAAGCAGAGCTACCTACAAAGAAAAGAAGTTCATTTACCCAGGCACAATCATCTCCCAACTACATTGTGAATATCAACAGGCAGCTGCAACTGCTGGAGTGAGGGCTGTTGGACTCCAATATTTCACAGCTGTGTTCCATGAGGAGGAGTATTCCGTATTTATTCCACAAAAAGATCAGTGTGATGTTTGTGTTTCATTCAAACATGGGATTATCAGTAAGGCTGCATATGTCGCACATATCACCAAGAAGGATGAAGCGAGGCAAAAGGAATCCCGGTACAAGGATTTTGCTAATGGAGAGAAGTCCATTTGCACAATGGACTTGCAAGCTGTGCTACTGTGCCAAAAAACCCAAGCCAGCAGCCTGTATTACAGAACAAAACTGCAGGTCCATAATTTTACCCTTTTCAACTTGAGATCAAAGGAAGGTTGCTGCTACGTTTGGGACGAATCAGAAGGTGACCTGTGTAGCGAGGTATTTGCACATCTTCAGTATCGGCATTTTGAAGGTGTGATCAAAGGCCATCCAGATCTCAAGGAGATCGTAGTGTGGACCGACGGTTGCGGTTATCAGAATCGCAGTGCATGCATGGCGAATGCATACTCTGAGCTTGCAAAGAAATATGGGGTACTAATAACACAGAAATACCTTGTTGCAGGTCATACACAAATGGAGTGTGACAACATGCAGAGTACTATTGAACACAAAATAGTTGCAGATATCTTCATCCCAAGAGACTATGTCATTATACTCCAGACTGCAAGAACCAGGCCATCACCTCACCATGTGAAAGTGCTCAAGCACAAAGAGTTCCTGAATCTGAATGGATCTTACTTCTTTAGCATCAGACCAGGCAAAAAAGCTTTAGACCCAACTGTGCATGACTTGCAGGCTCTTCAGTTTAGCAATGAAGGCAAGATCCATTTCAAACTGTCCTTCTCAGAAGCCTCTGTGTGGGAAGAACTGCCACAAAGGGTGCTAAATGGACCAATTGCATGGATAAGATTGTTTCCATGTGCTCTGTCAATCAAGGAGAGAAAGTTCCAGGACCTTGTCGTGGAAACTTTTCTATTCTGCCAGGATTCTGTTTCCACCGGGTTCTTATCTACACAAAGTAAAGTTGAAGCTGTCAGGAACAAAGATTCTTAGAGTCCGGAGTCAA